>JYFJ02005097.1:0-27266 GCA_000934665.2 Catajapyx aquilonaris
CTTTCTGATGAAGCATTCTTCTGCCACTGAAGACTCGATTTAGTGTATATTGAGGTAGAGTTTGGCATCCTCAGAAAGAAACCTGTAAAGCCTTTTGACATTGGCCAGTTTCGAAGCGTTCGCGATTTGTGTGGTTCGTAAAACACACTGCACTCCCGCTTATCCGGGCTCGGGTGTCGCCAGATCCAATAATCGGAAAACACGGATAATCAGAAAATGGTCCTACATACCGTAAAATGAGCTATTCGCAGGTTTTACAAGAACGACTGTACGTCTGTAGTACAATGTACATACTGTATCCTGCTTTAAATAATATTAATCGTAATATTAGAAAAAAATCCCTAAATCTTTATTTTGTCTTCTGGAAAAAGTCTGTGATGATTGGGGACATTCACACATCACTTCCGGTGAAGGCCGGAGCCATTAAAAGTCAAGCATCCTTCCCTCCTCCTTGAGTCACGGTTACCTTCACGAAATGCAGTACAGTATCGAAAAAATCAACAGTCAACAATAGAATGGCTCTAACAATGGGATACGTGTTTTCCTCTGGAAAAGGGGCTGTCTTTTGCCTCGCCTTCAAATAAACCACTCCGTCCTCTATGGAAAGTATTTCTCATAGTCAGATAAATGCCAGAAAAATAATATCTGAAGCCCATGTCCACGAAGAAAATCTCTATGAAGGACGAAAAGCAATGCTCCTATGTGTGAGCTCGTTCCATGCCAAGTATATCTGACCGAAATTATGGGGCTGTCTTTCATACTTAGTAAGGGGTTAATAATTATAAAAAAAACAATTATATCTAAACCAAAACTAATATTAGCAAAGGTGGCGGTCCACTATTGTGGAGTGTTTCCTATACTGACAGTGAGCAGTCCACGTGTTCGTGTTGGGCTAGCTCGGGTCACTTGCCCGAGTATACATGCGGATGGTGGCAGCTATTGTATCTAAATGTATATGTTGTTCGTGAGCAAAATTGCCACTTTTTTCGATTGTGCTCTGTTTTAGCCATGAATGAATAATCCTCATGCGGATAATCGGGAATACAGTATAATGCCATATAACAAATTGAATTCGTACACGTAGTCTGTATCTGTCTATTCACCCGTTGCATTATTCCATGCACTCGAAAATTATCCGATCTTCGAGTACTTTCCCAATATAGAACCAGTGCCGGACTCTAAGGTACAAATTTCGGCCCCCTGCTTCGCCCGTGGGTCCTATCGGAGTGAAAATCGAAGGATAGGATGCCATGGCGATTTCAGACGTATTCACTTCATTGCCGCACATGTATCTCAAATAGTTTACAAATGGAGATTTATTTCGTATACCACCACCTTTTTTCCAACTTATAGTTCGGCCTTTGTACTATATTGGGCTTATTCAAATATAGTCTATATTCTTTCAGAAATACATGAATATGGAAAATGACGATCCATGTGCATGTAGGTAAACCAAAACACTATGCAATTATTCCGCTAACATAACTGTCCACGTATTAATCAGGCGAACACAATGCGAAAACTATGCGATTGCATCTGCATTGCGTCAAAAGTAATTATTTTTACTTGCGTCCAAAATGTTATGCACTAAAAATTATCATCAGCCCAGCAAAAAAGACATTCCCATCCCATAACTAGAATCTAGCTCGTAGCACACATCCTATATCTTCCGAGAGAATAGCATATTGGCCCACCAACCAGAGTCTCAACGATTTGTTATTATATTCTTTGCCACGAGAAAAAGTTACGATTGACCCTTATGTGGGTCAGGTCTTGCAATTTTTTTTTAGAAAGGGTACTTATTTTTCACGTACATAAACCAGCTTCCTGGTTCTATTAGTCTAATGACTAAAATGGAACTTGCATAGTGGAGCATATGAGAAAATAATAGAGGAAATAGATTATTGAGGCATTGACATTGGATAGGGCTTAAGTCACAAATAATATTTTTTACAGCGGCTAGTCAAAAAACCAGTATTTAGAACACACCGTGAAGCAAAATATACGCAATATAATTAATATATTTGGTTTGATTTGTTACACAAATTCATGAAAAGTCAAAGTAAACGCAGCTGATGAGTTTAACAATTATTAAATATAGGTTACTTTTTTGTGGGTCATTTCTCATTGTGACTTAACGCCCTTTCCCCTGTCAACGCCTCAGTTGAAATGCAGGTCACACTGACTTGCTGAATTTTGAGATTGACAGTTTAAAGTTTGAAAATTTCGTGTTTCCCTTACGGAACCAAAGTTTCCCAAGAATTTCTTAGGGTGCTTCAATTGTCTTGTCAAAAAATAATTTGACCATCTGACTTGATTACAGAAAATTAAATGTCATTTCGACCAAATGTGTATCTGTTCTTTGGCATCTTGTCTTCAAATAAATTACCAAAGAATCCAGGCTCTATATAATTAAAAATTTAAAAAAAGCATGAACTTCATGAATATGAATTGTAATCAAGAATTAGTATTGGGCACATATAGGGCTCAGACGAAGAAAATGAGGCCAAGTTCTGATAGGGATTGGGTAAATATACGAACAGAATGCATACATTATACGGATCATGTTTATATCGTAATTGTAGTTTACAGTGTTTTTATGTATTGTTTATATATTTACTTTGTTTGATTGTGTACTATGTGTGGATTCATGTATTCGATCTCATCATTACTTAATCCAATATGTTCTCCTCTTGTACCTGACCAATCATCAAAGGATTGATTGTATTGGTCATACGAGCCCCTGTCATCGGATTAATGCCTTAGGCCTGTAGAAAATGAATGAATGTTTATATAGTATCAGTTATTTAACTTCATGTTGATTGCAATGTTAACATAAGTTTAATCAGGGAATGAATTTATTATTGCTTGCATGCTTTTACTCAATGCAGTATTTCCTCGGCTAAAATATTAATATAAATTCGTAGTTATTTTCCATAACCACCACATGCACCCGGTGAAAATTTAAATTCAGCGGTGAAAATGGAGTTACAAAAATCTGTACGGAAAGACAGGTCTTTCCTTGTACTTAAAGAAAACTACAATGAAATTCTTATGAACTTATTTAGAGATGATAATTATGTGAGCAGTGTTAGAGTACAAACAACCAGAAAGCATCTGGGGAACCTAACCGATGCGATGTTCTAATTCTGTATGATTGAGCTGAAATAGATGTTTGACTGAGTATAGTACTACATACTACGAGATGTTTTCCGGAAGCTACCGATGTCAAGTTACTTGTAATACAGCTTCAGAATGCTTTATCCTGCAAAAACTGAAAGTTATTTTTTAGTGCTGAATCCGGATGAATCATGACGCGCCACAAATGGAAAATTCCGCCTAAGTGTAAGCATGACTCTAGCAACATTTCCTGTATCTGTACGTAACGCAAAATTACTACAAACATTAAATTTAAAACAATCCATCAAGGTTTAATCGGGGTTAATGTGTAACATCTATTCAAAAATGGCAATGATATGGAAATCGTGAAGAGGCATTTACGTGTCCCACCCAAAAGCCGCTTTATAGGTGAAATTATGGCGTAACTTATTCCGAAATTAGATACATGCCATACAGCACTTCACCACCACTCCACAGAACAACGGACATATACTCACGCCCTTATGCCATTTAAAAAATATATAAATAAACATAATTTGCAATACTGACAACATCACACATCTGGGTGACAATCGGTAAAAATAGCCCCCCCTCTGTCCCTAATTTATAAATAATTAAAACTGGTGAATTGTTAATTGAAAATAAAGCGCTTCAATGGAGGGGGGGGGGGGGGGAATAGTCCACCGGTGATTGGCGAGAGTTTGGGCGGGAAGCATGGTGATTGGCAAGGATTGGTAGGATGGCGGGGGGGGGGGGGGGGGGTGGAAGCTGTAAGTTGGGGTCCCATTCCAGCTTCCCGTTACCCCGAAGGATCAGTGAATAGGCTATAAATAATATTAATCGTAATTAGAAACTGTTCCCTGCATCTTTAGTTTGTCTTCTGGAAAAAGTCTGGATGATTGGGGACAGGCCGGAGCCATTAAAAGTCAAGCATCCTTCCCTCCTCCCTGAGTCACGGTTCCCTTCACGAAATACATACCGTATCGAAAAAATCAACAGTCAACAATAGAATGGCTCTAACAATGGGATACGTGTTTTCCTCTGGAAAAGGGGCTGTCTTTTGCCTCGCCTTCAAATAAACCACTCCGTCCTCTATGGAAAGTATTCCTGAGAGTCAGATAAGTACCAGAAAAATAATATCTAAAGCTCATGTCCACGAAGAAAATCTCTATGATGGACGAAAACCAAAGGCTCGTAGGTGTGAGCTCGTTCCATTCCAAGTATATCTGACCGAAATTATGGGGCTGTCTTTCATACTTAGTAAGGACGGTGTTAATAATTAAAATATATATATATATATATTTATATTTATATTTATACCAAAACCAATATTAGCAAAGGTGGCGGTCCACTATTGTGGACTGTTTCCTATACTGACAATGAGCAGTCCACGTGTTGGGCTAGCTTGTGTCACTTGCCGTAGTATACATGCGGATGGTGGCAGCTATTGTAACTAGATGTATAATTATGTTGTTCGTGAGCAAAATTGTAATTTTTTTTCGATTGTCCTCTGTTTTAGCCATGAATGAATAATCCTCACCCGGATAATCGGGAATACAGTGTAATGCCATATAACAAAATGGATTCGTACACGTAGTCTGTATCTGTCTATTCACCCGTTGCATTATTCCATGCACTCGAATATTATCCGGTCTACGAGTAGCCTACTTTCCCAATAGTACCAGGGCCGGACTCCAAGGTACAAATTTCGACCCCTGCTTCGCCCGTGGGTCCTATCGGAGTGAAAATTGCGGGATAGGATGCCATGGCGATCTCCGACGTATTCACTTTATTACCGCACATGTATCGCAAATAGTGTACAAATGGCGATTTATTTCGTATACCCCCACCTTTTTTTCCACCTTGGAGTTCGGCCCTATGGTACTATTGGTCTTATTCAAATATAGTCTGTATTCTTTCAGAAATACATGAATATGGAAAATGACGCTCCATGTGCATGTAGGTAAACCAAAGCAGCATGCAATTATTCCGCTAACATAACTGTCCACGTATTAATCTGGCGATCACAATGCGAAAACTATGAGATTGCATCTGCATTGCGTCAAAAGTAATTATTTTTACTTGCGTCCGAAATGTTATGCACTAAAAATTAACATCAGCCCAGCAAAAAAGACATTCCCATCCCATACTAGAATCGAGCTCGCAGCACACATCCTATATCTTCCGAGAGAATAGCATGTTGGCCTTTCACCAACAAGAGTCTCAACTATATTTTGTTATATTCTTTGCCACGAGATAAATAGAATATTGGCCTTTCAGCAACTAGTCTCAACTATTTACTATATTCTTCGCCACAAGAAAAAGATACGACTTGACCCCTACGTGGGTCAGGTCTTGCAATTCTTTAGAAAGAGTACTTATTTTTCACGTACATAAACCAGCTTCATGATTCTATTAGTCTAATGACTGAAAGGAACTTGCATAGTGGAGCATTTGACAAAATAATAGAGGAAATAGATTATTGAGGCATTGACACGGGATAGGACTTAGGGCCAGTTGCACCGGCCTCAGTATAACTTAGAACCTCGGGTATAACAAGAATTGCCATAGCAATCATTGTTGACCAACAATGATTGCTATGGCAATTCTTGTTATACCCGAGGTTCCAGGTTATACTGAGGCCGGTGCAACTGGCCCTAAGTCACAAATAGTATTTTTTACAGGGGCTAGGCAAAAAATCCTTTTTGAGAACACACCGTGCAGCAAAATATACGCAAAATATATCTTTTGTTAGGTTTTGTCCCACAAATTCATGGAAAGTCAAAGTAAACGCAAGGTTAGGAGTTTAACAATTATTAAATGCAGGCTACTTTTTTGTGGGTCATTTCTCATTGTGACTTAACGCCATTTCTCCTGCCAACGCCTCAATTGAAACGTAGGTCACACTGACTTCCTGAATTTTGAGATTGACAGTGTCAAGTTTGAAAATTTCGCGTTTCCCGTATGGAACCAACTTTTTCCAAGAATTTCTTAGGGTGCTTCAATTGTTTAGTCAAAAAATAATCGATTTGACCATCAGAAGATATGAGTCAATGGTCAATGACTGTCTTGATTACAGAAAACTAAATGTCATTTCGACCAAATGTGTATCTGTTCTTTTGGCATCCTGTCTTCAAATAAATTAACCAAATAATTCCAGGCTCTGAATAATTAATTTTTTTTTTTAAAGCATGAAGAACTTCAGGAATATGAATTCTAATCAAGAATTAGTATTGGGCACATATAGGGCTCAGACCAAGAAAATGAGGCCAAGTTCTGATAGGTATTGGGACAATATACGAACTGAATGCATAAATTATGTACGGCTCATGTTTATATCGTAATTGTTGTTTACAGTGTTTTCATGTATTGTTTATATATTTACTTTGTTTGATTGTGTACTCTCTGTGTATTCATGTCATCGATCTCATCATTACCAATCCAATATGTCCTCCTCTGGTACCTGACCAATTATCAAAGGATTGATTGTATTGGTCTTACGAGTCCCTGTCATCGCCTTAGGCCTATAGAAAATGAATGCATGTTTATATCGTATCAGTAAGTTATTTAACTTCATGTTGATTGCAATGTTAACGTTAGTTTAATCAGGGAATGAATTTATTATTGCTTGCATGCTTTTACTCAATGCAGTATTTCCTCGGCTAAAATATCAAGTTTATATAAATTCGCAGTTATTTTCCATAACCACACATGCACCTGGTGAAAATTTAAATTAAGCGGTGAAAAGGGAGTTACAAAAAGCTGTACGGAAAGACAAGTTTCTATTTGTACTTTAAGACAACTACTATGAATTTATTAGGATTTTCTTTTAGATATGATAATTATGTGAGCAGTGTTAGTGTACAAACAACCAGAAAGCATCAGTTCTGGGGAATCTAACCGATGCGATGTTCAAATTCTGTAGGATTGAGCTGAAATAGATATGTTTGACTGACACTGAGTATAGTACAACCTACTACGAGATGTTTTCCGGAAGCTACCGATGTCAAGTTACTTGTAATACAGCTTCAGAATGCTTTATCCTCCCAAATCGGAAAGTTGTTTTTTAGTGCTGAATCCGGCTGAATCATGACGCGCCACAAATGGAAAATTCCACCTAAGTGTAAGCATGACTCTAGCAACATTTCCTGTATCTGTACGTAACGCAAAATTACTACAAACATTTAAACAATCCATCAAGGTTTAATCGGGGTTAATGTGTAACATCTATTCAAAAATGGCTATGATATGGAAATCGTGAAGAGGCAATTACGTATCCTGCCGTATCCTGCCGTTACCCCCAAGGAACAGTGAATATGCTTTAAATAATATTAATCGAAATTAGAAAAAAATCCCTGCATCTTTAGTTTGTCTTCTGGAAAAAGTCTGGATGATTGGAGACAGGCCGGAGCCATTAAAAGTCAAGTATCCTTCCCTCCTCCCTGAGTCATGGTTCCCTTCACGGAATACAGTACCGTATCGAAAAAATCAACAGTCAACAATAGAATGGCTCTAACAATGGGATACGTGTTTTCCTCTGGAAAAGGGGCTGTCTTTTGCCTCGCCTTCAAATAAACCACTATGTCCTCTATGGAAAGTATTTCTCATAGTCAGATCAGTGCCAGAAAAATAATATCTAAAGCTCATGTCCACGAAGAAAATCTCTATGATGGACGAAAAGCAATGCTCCTAGGTGTGAGCTCGTTCCATTCCAAGTATATCTGACCGAAAGGTGTGGCGGTGTTTCTTATATTCTTATGCTCCCTGAATTAATAATTTAAAATTTTTAAAAATAATCAAATAATATAATATGTATATCAAAACCAAAACCAATATTGTGGAGTGTTTCCTAATATACTGACACTGACAGTGAGCAGTCCTACTCCACGTGTTGGGCTAGTTAGGGTCACCTACCGTAGTATACATGAGGATGGTGGCAGCTATTGCATCTAGATGTATAAGTTGTTCGTGAGCAAAATTGCCATGGCATCCAATCCTGCGATTTTCACACCGTTAGGACCCACGGGCGAAGCAGAGGGCCGAAGTTTGTACCTGGGAGTTCGGCCCTTGTTCTATTGGGAAGGAGGCGGGGACTTATGGTTAGGAAAAAAGGTGGGGGTGGAAGAAAAAAAAATCGTCATTTTAAAACTACAGTATTTAAGGTTAATGTGTGAGAAAGTAAATTCTTTTTGACCAAAACCGCCGTGCCATCCTATGTTGTGATTTTCTCTCCGATACAACCAGTTGGCGAAGCAGGCGATGTATATGTTGTTCGTGAGCAAAATTGTAATTTTTTTTCGTATCGATTCTCCTCTGTTTTAGCCATGCATGAATAATCCTCACCCGGATAATCGGGAATACAGTGTAATGCCATATAACAAATGGATTCGTACACATCTGTCTATTCACCCGTTGCATTATTCCATGCACTCCAAAATTATCCGACTTTCCCAATAGAACCAGGGCCGGACTCCAAAGTATAAATTTTGACCCCCTGCTTCGCCCGTGGGTCGGAGTGAAAATCGCAGGATATAGGATGTCATGGTGATTTCAGGCGTATTCACTTTATTTCCACACGTGTATCGCAAATAGTTTGCGAATGGCGATTTCTTTCGTATACCCCCACCTTTTTTCCACCTTGGAGTTCCGCCCTTGTACTATTGGCCTTATTCAAATATAGCCTATCTTTCAGAAATACATGAATATGGAAAATGACGCTCCATGTGCATGTAGGTAAACCAAAACAGTATGCAATTATTCCGCTAACATAACCGACCACGTATTAATCAGGCGAACATTTGGTTACCCCTGCCATGGCTGCATCCTGTGGACCACGTGGACTCTGGACGCTTTCGTGCGGCTGTCGTGTTAAAATAAAACTAATGTATGTGTCTATGTATGTAAAACTATGTATATGCAAATGCTGCAATTCAGTTCTCCCCACTCCTCCCAACCCGCCATCCCATCTAGTTGCCTGTTGCAAGATAGCTTGAAGACAGCTGTCAAAATGATCTCTTGTATGTTTCATGTCATCCGATTGAGGCACTGATTTGTATACCTAGATTCTAGATACAGTTCACCGGATTGAGGAAGGGAGTTATTTGTAAATATTTTAACACAAAAAGTGGTCATTACCCTGCCTACGCTGATCAAATGATAAGTATTTCGAAGACAGGTATTAAAGGAATGCGCCTAGACAAATGCAAACCTGGACTAGGTACAGTACTGCACCATCAAAACGGTAGAAAATAGTAAAAATTAATTTATATTGCAGTGGTACATATTTACCTTATTGTGTTCAACCTTACACTGAGGCAACCCGTTGGGGAGTTGTAATAATAAACATGAAATATCATTTACGAGGGGCACAAAATTTAAGCTTATTCAGTAAAGTGTGCATGACCAGGGGGAAAAAAGGGCAGTGCATGTTAGACTAAAGCAATATTACTCAAACGGCAACGATAGAGTAAGCTGGAATAATTACGCTGCATATCAGAACACCAGGAAGTAAACATTGAGGATTGAGGGCATAACAGTACTTCAACTGTTCTCCTGATTGCAAAGGAATTTTCCATTCATAACAATAGGCGACGTTGGATTCGTCAGGAAAGACACGTGACAGCCCACGTGCTGATAATATGTAAGCATGGATAAGAGTGGATTCATTCGAAGGAGGTACTGTCGGCGAGCGGTCTAAGGCACTGATGGTTTACGGCACCAGTCTCTTCGGAGGCGAGGGTTCGAATCCCTCCGCTGATAAGCGTTTTTTATATTACTTTATATGTTGATTTGGCGATTTATCATATTTAATATGTATGTAGGCATCTTTATGTTGACATGTAATTACTCATTGCATACATTAAAATGTTGTTACATTAGGCAGATGTGAAATTATGTTTTGCAAAACATCAGTGACACAGTATGCCGCTATGATATTCTTTGCAACTTAAAATAATTGAGTATAGCTTGATCCAGAGAATGTTACTGACGTCACAATGGACATGAATGGATTTTAACAATGTCAACAAAGAAATAGATAACGCAATTAAAGACTTAAGGCCGTTTTCTCGAACAGTGGTTCAAATGTAAACCAGGTTCAAAGCCAGTTTAATCCCTGATTTGATTGTTGTTAGGCTGTTGTCAAGGGTTTAAATCGGCTTTGAACCGGGTTTACATTTGAACCACTGTTCGAGAAAACGGCCCTTAGGACATCTGTCCAATCTGCTGGCACTTCCAACGATGCCACATCAGTTGGTGTTGGAATAATAATTTACGTAGTATTTCATATTCTGAAATATTTTTAAATATTGCCTTTAAATATTTGCCTTTTGGGCTTCTACAGTCATGCTTATCGCCTTATCGGCCATCTTAATGCCAATTGTGTGCTCTCTGGTTATTTTGCAAATGAGTTAGAACTTAGAAGTTAGTAACAATATTAAACACACACAAACTGTCTGCTTTATATAGAGGGAATTTAGATAAGGTTCATCTTTAACATGCGATGCAAGCTTGTTCTTTATAAGTTCATAAACATACGTACGGTAAGCCGTAAGAAATCTGAAATTATGCGTTGTAACACAACGTCGCGCAGAATTTTGCAAGTATACTTCATTAATATTTTAAAAAATACATTAAACGCCTACCTTGTTACTTAGGAAGTGATGACTCATTTTGAAACTTGACACCTTTCGTTAGGTTTGAAAGTTTCAAGTTGATAGAGAATGACAATAGAGGCTGTGATATCATTAGGCATATAGAGCAGAATGGCAAACCCCGTGCGATATGCTACGTAGCTTCCATTTGCACAGCGTGACGAGTGCTGGGCCTGAAACAGCCGGAAGTTATGTGTAAAGCTTGGAGTGCATATTTTACTCTTCCTAATGCATCTGGGAAATAATCAAATGGTCTATGTTTATGGGATGCGGGAGCCTATGGTCGGAATAATCTCCCAAGTACTTCAGTCCTAAAGGAAACCGTGGAGTAAATCCAACCCACATCCCCCCCCACCTGGGAATCTCTCTTCAATTATTCCGGCAGATTACGCTAGGGCTGTGCGTTTTCTATCCCTGGACTGGACGGCCGGACGTCACTAGAAGATTGAGTAAAATGGGTTCTGTGATGGAATGGGAACTCATCCTCTTAAAGGATTGAGGCATTGGTGCAAGTTATCTCCAGCGTACTTTGGCGGAAATTGAGATTCGCATAATTAGGCCGAATCTGCTTAGCTGAGGCATTGACTTGTATAGATAGCTTTCATTTCACCTTTGTCCTGGGATTGAAATTAATCAAGGAGAGAAAGCTTAGTGTCGATAAACAAGCGCGTAGTCGTATACGCGTACGATATATATTTTTTCTTCTCCCAGTTGGGATGCAGACTTGGGAAGAATCCAAAGTCTGGTGGACGGCAGCAGTTTTCCTCGTAAATCTCCCTCCCCAACGTCCATATATATACTCCACAGAGTTATCAGCACAAAGCTGTCGCGGCTTGAGTGAAAAGGCAAGACGAATGGATGGCGGAAAGAAGGAGATAACTTCCTTCCGAAAAGAGGTTTTAGGGATGTGTGGGAGCTAGGAGGGTGGGGAGGGGGGAATCAATGATCCTTTGACTTCATCAAGAAATTCCGGTGACCCGGATGACCAGCGTCCGGGAAAAGAAGATTACTGGGGAGGAAGAAGTGGCAGAGGGGATTTTTTTTTTTTCTTCCAAACCCTAGCGATAACGTTGGACATGCCCTGTTTTTTCCCACCTCCCCCATCCTTGATCCAACTGCCGACCAAACGTGACTTGTGCTTGAAATTGCCCCCTCCTTTCCACCTGACCTCCTTCCTTGACATAGTTTAGCAGCATTCTGTAATCCTAGACTGCGTCCTGTTTTCCCAGGAAATGACATAAGGCAATTTCGAATATTGTAAGCCCCTGCTGCGTATTTCGGATACAGCTGAGTCTGAATGCAATTTGGCCTAACTAGTAGTGGGATTGCTCCAGTCGGACTTTCCCTGCACAAAGTGAACCCTACTGGCGAGGATCCCTCGTAAACAAAGCTTGAGATGGGTTGCGGGTTTGCAAAGGGAAGGCAGGGGGCATGGACCACGGGGAGCTTCCCCCCCCCCCCCCCCNCCCCCCCCCCCCCCCCCCCGAACCCATTTCGATAAATAGGGCCCAGGACTACAGGCGCGCTACAGCGGATTGGGGGAAGCAATAAACAGCATCATGGAAGCCATGAATCGCGGCTTAGGACTCGGCTGGCCAAGAACTAAGAACACCAAAGTCACTGCCTTTGCCCCTGTTCTTGGTAGGCCTCAAGATACGTATTAAATGCCAACAGCAGAAAGTGGGTCATTATCAAGAAGAGGGTTTTACGACACACTGTAAACATCATGGAGGTTACTGTAAATGCAAAATGCAACTCATTAAAACTGTATTTATTGCAGCTCTATTCTCTGACCGAGTTTCTAGGACCTTGTTTGTAATAGAGGGTGGTACGAAATGCGCGAATTTCCTTAGGGACTTAGGCTTCTTGCGAATTTCTAAGACAAAATTACCATATTTGATTTTGGTGGTTTCGGCTTCATTGCGGAGATAATCGTTTGTTAAGTTTTGAATCGCAATATAGCTGGGGATGGGGGTTCCTTCTGCAGACCAGGTGGCGCATATTGCAGAGATGCTTGGTCGCTGAAACAGCCCAAATCAACTAGAGTAATTTCGCCTTAGAAATGGGCAAAATTCGAGAAGTGCACCTTTCATACCACCCTAAACTTGGGCATAGAAATGCAATAAACACATCAATAATATCAGCTGCATTTTAGAAACAACCTTCTCCATGCAGTAACAATATTCCTACAGTATGCCATGAAATATAGTGCTTCTAGAATTTAATTGAAACTGTAGCATTACGAAGAGAATGATAAAATGCTTTCTTAAAACGGACCAGTTCGTCAACATATTCTGCCTAGAAATCTTGACAAACCCACTTCAAATTTCCAGGGCGACACAAACGGATAAAGCACCAGGAAAATTAGCGGGCTTGAGAAGCCTAAAGTATGCACCGCAAATCCAACAGTGTATAGATTTAATATTAGGCGACGCATGGATGGCAGCTTAACGAATGTCTTTTGGAGTGCGGACGTCGAGTGGGGCAAATAAATTTCACCGTGCTCTGTTAAATCTGCGCCCATTAATGCCTAGCGCAAACTAATGGATCGAGGAATTTGCCGAAAGGAATTCCAGTAGCTACCATTCAGACCTATACCTGGTGACAGCCCTAATAAGTCACGGCTTTGCAAAGTATGAAGCCAACGATAGCTTTCAGCCGCATTTGCAGCACGTTATCCTCAACTATGGTCATCTAGGAGCTCAATCCAGAATATTCAACGGGTCAAATTGTCTGACCTTCATGCCTCTAAAATTAAGTTTATGCCGACAATCCCAAGGCACATAGATGGGCAAAAAAAAAAGTAGTTGGTGTGGAGCAGGCTTTCAGGGAAATGAGAGTGAGATCCTTGGCTTGCTCGACCTCGACTAAGGATGCAAGTATGCCCTCGCACGGGTGCAAATGGAGCTGAATTAGCCAGAGGCGCCCCGAAAGCTCATGCTGGCCTCTCATAGAGAGAAGAGAGAGCCAGAGTGGGAGAGTTGGGGCCTAACTTGCAAGGAGGGCGCAATCATCCCCATTACCCCATCCTCCTCCTAACTACCTGCATTATTCCAAAGCCTGTTATTGTTTCCCAAGCAGTCGACATTGTCTGGGAGATTTCATTTGCGGGAGAGGAGCAGACCCCCTTTCCCTTGTTCGGGACTCATGGGCGCTTCCCGCAGATAAATAACCCAGCTTTCATCTCTTGGTGAGGCAAATTGAGACCTGGGGAACTAGTGGTCAGGCACCAAAACTCGAGGGTTAATGGGGGGAGTCTGCTCACTTTGGGGAGAGGGGCAGTAAAAATTCATTGTATTCACTTTCCTGGGTGCTGGAAGCATTCTCGGTGGTGAAGTGAGTTCCCCGGAGGAGGACCCCGTTTGGGATAGATAAGTCTTAATTATTGGATGGATAGGGGCGTATGAGTCCAGGTATTCTCATTCATGGTCGAATGGTAGAAAAGCAGTATTAAAACAATATAACATATTATTGTGCATGCTACTGGATTTATAACCAGACTTGAAAATTCTTGAAGCTTTGAATTGGCTCAAAAACCATTGTTAGATAAATGCATATTTTATCAAATTCTGTGGTCTTTTGGAGTTAAAAACTGCGCATTTTAAATCAGGGTTTTGAAAATTTTCTATTTGCTGCATGCTTGGGACTATCTTACATTTATCCCTTAGGAGTACACTAATTCATTCTATGCTTTCACTGAATACCCCGGAGCAATATAAGCTTCGGACAAACTCTCTGCCTCGTATTTGCCTCAAACTGCAATTCAGTGACCACTGGCTTTCCAAGCTTAAATCCAATCATGAAACTGGACTCGTCACATCCAATGCAAATGCCCACATTAGGTTCAAGTTGCTTCAAATCCGATTAGAAGGTGCATGAAGGCAGACATAGGAAAGTAAATAAATCGTGAATCCAGCAAGAAGCGCAATGCCCGATAATACCCACGGGACTCGAGTCGACCAGTATCCTCCCAGAAACTGTAAACCATTGTGAAAAGAGTGCGTGTAGCATTCGGGGCTTTTAATCAGTAGACGCGGCACGTTGAAAGGACATGTGGTGTAGGACAGGCTCCAACAAGAGAGTAGAGCGAATTAACATGCGCTCAATATCCGATGGCCCCTTGCAATTTTCCCAGTTCACCCCCTCCGAAATATGATCGGTAGGGGAAATTGCTCTCGGGGTGAAATCCTACTCGTGGAGAAGAGGAAGCCGTGGCTCGCCCAGAGGAGTGATATTGGATGCCGCCAAGGGTTATTTAAGAGGAAGAAGCCGCATGCTCGCGTGCTTCCTGCAGCTGGACAGAAAATATCTCCCTCTGGAAGAAAATATTTCCCCGTGAATTCCTTCTCCTGGTAGGCGAGGAAACCGTTCCGAATTCAATACTCCACCTGACCTAATTAGAGCCTTGTTCCTTGCGTATTAATTAGAGCTCCCTCTGCCATATATTTGGTCTCTAATATCTTGGCAAAACGTGCACGCAATTTCTCTGGGCTTTTGCGGACGGAATGGGTTGCATGCCGAGTAATGAAGCAGTGCGAAAACGGCTCCGGCACTATCTCTCACATATACTTTGCCGTTGCAGCCAGTCTTTGCTCTGAGCACCTGCAGGCGACCAATGAGAAATGGCACTCCCCCAGTTTCAATTACGACTCGGGTCACCAAAACTCAGCCAGCTCCAAAGCACCGAGTATAAATAACGCCCTAGCCAAGTTGCTGCGACTCTCGGCACTTTGGCACAGGTGCTACCAGTAACACACAGCTACTTTTTTTTTCTGACGATTCTGAGTGTGCTTGTGACAAGCAGTCGTTCTGACGGTTCGACCGTAATGTGCAAAAATTCCAGGTGCTCTCTTCGAGAAAGAGCTTGGAAGTTGCAAGGGCCTGGAAGGGGTCGGGGAAAATGAAGAGTGTCGGATAGGTCTCTAGAGGAAAAGTGCACGACGTGAGGAGTTGAGTCTGGTTGGAAGACAAATGAGGTCACGTAGAGTATGAGACAGAGAAAGCCTTCAAGGAGTTTCCTTGCGCTTTGTTTCTCCAACAAGCCTATATGTGTGCTGCAAATGCTAGAGAGTAACCGCAGGGTCTGGCACTGGAATAATATGCTTGATAACAAGATAGAGTATTGGACCTCCGCCCGAGTTCCAGAGATTGCTGGCCAACGCAACGGGAGGAGATGGGGGAAAAGGAAAAGCCATCGAGCGTGCTGAGACCTAATAGGCAGAAGGTCGTGGAACCAGTACTATGCGACTAATTAGCTGCGATTGTACATACATGCGGTATAAAAGCCAATGCAGTATATGGTTTTTGCAAGCACCCTCGCATTTAGGCCGAGTGGTTTCCTCTATCCAAGTGAAGTGGTGGAAAATGAACTTGTCGTTTCAGCGCAATCAATTTCAAAGGACCCGTACTTGTATAGTCTAGGTCCAGCCAGACGAAATGGCCGCATCATTATTTGGGAAATGAGCGGTATTCGAGGCACTTCATTGCTGGCAGTTATCATTAGACTGGCCCCGAGTGTAGGGCCGATAATTGGCCAATTACTTTGCAAACGTGTGTTGCACAGTGGTCCCATGTCCATGTTTGCCTCTTGCGTCGGGAGACTTTAACGGACCCGCCTTCGCGCTGTAAAGTCACACGGAATTATAGTCCCTCCAAGCTTTTCAAAAGAAAGGCACTAACGAATTTGAACCAGCATTTTGCCATCGCTTTTCTTGTCGACAAACATTGTCCCAGCGAAATGATTTCCGGAATAGATCTGCACCTATCTCGGCAGCGCTTTCGGCACAAAAAGATATGACGACCACCTTCCTCCATTTCAAGCTTAATGAATCTTGCAGCATTCGTCGGAATTATTCTCCGAGTCTTTCACAAACAAAACGCCTGGGTACAATTCCCACCACACTTTTCCGGCGTTCCTCTTCTAGCATCGATCCTTGTGGTATGACTTGAGTCCCGAGGTTCTCACCACTTGGCAGAGTCTTCATCTTGTTAGTTTTGAGTATGAATCACACGAGGAGGGGGGGAAAAAAATGAAGAATTTCATTACCCCCCAGAATGCACCGATAAGTGGCTCATTTGTTAACACCCTAGCTGAAACAGCATTCAAAGCCGCGTGGAGGAATTTCTCAACGCCGATATTTTATCCCATTCTTTTTAGAGAAAGAAATTTCCAGACCATTTCTGGCTTGTCCGGGCCCCCCCGGAGACGAGCGTTCCCGGAATCCATTTGATCGCGTGAGAGTACAAAGAACGGTCGAGAGGTTTCCTGCAGGAGCAGAGGGCAGACTGGAAGCAATCCATCCCCGACGCCTAACGTCTAATTGGAGTCGTAATTAGACTAAATGATCGCCGCCCTCTTGCCCAGCCCACCCGCGTCCTTTTGATGTCGGCCAGATTGGACTTTCTTTTCCTGGACTACAGAAAATAATGGTGGAGCTAGAAGCGTTCCAAACTGCTGTTATTACGTTACGTCTAAATGGATATAGACTAGAAGCACTTGACAGTAATAAGGATGCCCTTCGCCGCTTGGAAATGCTGCTGGAATAAATTACCGATACTTATTAGATGAAAGCGACCTAAGAAACTTCGCCGCATTGTTGATATTCTGGCCCGACATTTTGCAAACTGTCGACGATGTAGGACTTAATTATCGCATTTTTCAGAGATTTTTCTTTATAGTCTGTTCATGTCATGCGAAAGAGTTGGCTTAAATTGTTAGTCGCACCCAGGAATGCGTCGAGCAGCTACAAAGAAGTGCCGTCAACGAACATTTTTCCATGACTACGCTACCGTAATTTACGGATAACTTATTCCCCTAATGTAAGTTTATTTTTTGAATGCAATATACAGTTGAGAATCCATTATGAGAAATTCCGAAATCCAAAAACCTCTGAAATCCGAAAGCCTCCAAAATCCGAAAGTTTTCACAAATCACAAATAGAAAATTCCATATGAGTGTGACATTATAGCGTCATTACCTGCATCTGCAAGTATTGATTTTTTTAAAAATGTATGTGAAACTACCTACAGGGTTTATGTATAACAACTATTACGAAAATAATGTAAATAGATCTTGTGTGAAGGCACATATCACATCCCAAATCTGTCCCATTTTATAGATGCAACGTACACGTATTCCAAAATCCAAAAAAATCGAATTCCGAAATACACCCGGTCCCAAGCATTTCGGATAAAGGATTCTCAACTGCATAGTGCATAGTCAACTGTTGGATAGTTGAAAAAATCTCCATTACTGATTAATCCTTTATTAATATTGTAATTTTCTTTTTACCAACTTTTGAATCTTTGAGCAAGCAATTATTATTGCAGAGCATGCAGATCAAGAGCATGATTGGGGACATTCACACATCACTTCCGGTGACGGCCGGAGCCATTAAAAGTCAAGCATCCTTCCCTCCTCCCTGAGTCACGGTTCCCTTCACGAAATACAGTACCGTATCGAAAAAATCAACAGTCAACAATAGAATGGCTCTAACAATGGGAGACGCGTTTTACTCTGGAAAAGGGGCTGTCTTTTGCCTCGCTCTCAAATAAACCACTCCGTCCTCTATGGAAAGTATTTCTCATAGTCAGATAAATGCCAGAAAAATAATATCTAAAGCTCATATCCACGACGAAAATCTTTATGATGGACGAAAAGCAATGCTCCTAGGTGTGAGCTCGTTCCATTCCAAGTATACCTGACCGACAGAATGATCTGTTTCTCATTCATAATTCTGAGTAAGGCAACAATAAAAAAATATTTATATCAAAATCCAAAAACAATATTAGCAAAGGTGGCGGTCCACTATTGTGGTCTGTTCCCTGTACTGAGCAGCTCACGTACGTGTGGGCTAACTCGGTTCACTTGCCGTAGTATACATGCGGATGGTGGCAGCTATTGTATCTAAATGTATATGTTGTTCGTGAGCAAAATCGCCATGGCATCCAATCCTCCCATTTTCACACCGATAGGACCCACGGGCGAAGCAGAGGGGCGAAATTTGTACCTTGGAGTTCGGCCCTTGTTCTATTGGGAAGGGGGCGGGGACATATGGTTATGAAAAAAGGTGGGGGTGGAAGAATCGTCATTTAAAACTACAGTATTTAAGGTTAATGTTTGAGCAAGTTAATCCTTTATGTCCAAAGTCGCCGTGCCATCTTCTGTTGTGATTTTCACGCCGATACAAACAGTGGCCGAAAAAGACACTTGTATTTTGGAGTCCTGCCCTTGGTTCGATTGGGGAAGTTGATCTGATATTTTTCGAGTGCAAGGAATAATGAACTCAGGCAGGAATAACAATCACGTACTGTACTATGGAATGTGCCTAGTATATTTTTATTTTACTCTCAGTTATCAGGGATATCGCTTTCTGATGAAGCACTCTTCTGCCACTGAAGACTCGATTTAGTGCAGCGTGTACAGATTGAGGTAGAGTTTGGCATCCTCAGAAATAAACCTGTAAAGCGTAATTGCCTTTTGCGAGTTTCGAAGCGGCGTTCCCGATTTGTGTTGTTCGTAATACGCACTGCACTCCCGCTTATCCGGGCTAATGGCTGCTCGGGTGTCGCCAGATCCAATAATCGGAAAACCACGGATAATCAGAAAATGGTCCTACATACCGTAAAATGAGCTATTCGCAGGTTTTAAATGAACCACTGCACGGTTTGTACAATGTACATACTGTATTCTGCTTTAAATAATATGAATCGTAATTAGAAACTATTCCCTGCATCTTTTGTTTGTCTTCTGGAAAAAGTCTGTGATGATTGGGGACATTCACACATCACTTCCGGTGAAGGCCGGAGCCATTAAAAGTCAAGCATCCTTCCCTCCTCCCTGAGTCACGGTTCCCTTCACGAAATACAGTACCGTATCGAAAAAATCAACAGTCAACAATAGAATGGCTCTAACAATGGGATACGTGTTTTCCTCTGGAAAAGGGGCTGTCTTTTGCCTCTCCTTCAAATAAACCACTATGTCCTCTATGGAAAGTATTTCTCATAGTCAGATAAATGCCAGAAAAATAATATCTGAAGCCCATGTCCACGAAGAAAATCTCTATGAATGACGAAAAGCAATGCTCCTAGGTGTGAGCTCGTTCCATTACAAGTATATCTGACCGAAATTATTGGGCTGTTTTCATTTGGGTGTTAATAAGTTAAAAAATATATATATTTATATCAAGACCAAAACTAATATTAGTAAAGGTGGCGGTCCACTATTGTGGAGTGTTTCCTATACTGACAGTGAGCAGTCCACGTGTTCGTGTTGGGCTAGCTCGGGTCACTTGCCCTAGTATGCATGCGGATGGTGGCAGCTATTGTATCTAAATGTATATGTTGTTCGTGAGCAAAATTGCCACTTTTTTCGATTGTGCTCTGTTTTAGCCATGAATGAATAATCCTCACCCGGATAATCGGGAATACAGTGTAATGCCATATAACAAAATGGATTCGTACACGTAGTCTGTATCTGTCTATTCACCCGTTGCATTATTCCATGCACTCGAAAATTATCCAATCTACGAGTACCAAGGCCGGACTCCAAAGTACAAATTTCGTCCCCCTGTTTCGCCCGTGGGTCCTATCGGAGTGAAAATAGCAGGATAGGATACAATTGCGATTTCAGGCGTATTCACATTATTTCCGCACATGTATCGCAAATAGTTTGGAAATGGCAATTTTTTTTCGTATACCCCGACTTTTTTTACACCTTTGAGTTCGGCCCTTATATACTATTGGGCTTATTCAAATATAGTCTATCTATATTCTTTAAGAAATACATGAATATGGAAAATGACGCTCCATGTGCAATGTGCATGTAGGTAAACCAAAGCAGTATGCAATATTATTCCCCTAACATAACTGTCCACGTATCGAAAAATCAACAGTCAACAATAGAATGGCTCTATCAATGGGAGACGCGTTTTACTCTGGAAAAGGGGCTGTCTTTTGCCTCGCTCTCAAATAAACCACTCCGTCTTCTATGGAAAGTATTTCTCATAGTCAGATAAATGCCAGAAAAATAATATCTAAAGCTCATGTCCACGACGAAAATCTTTATGATGGACGAAAAGCAATGCTCCTAGGTGTGAGCTCGTTCCATTCCAAGTATACCTGACCGACAGTATGAACTGTTTCTCATTCATAATTCTGAGTAAGGCAATCAATAAAAAAAATATTATATCAAAATCCAAAAACAATATTAGCAAAGGTGGCGGTCCACTATTGTGGTCTGTTCCCTGTACTGAGCAGCCCACGTACGCGTGGGCTAACTCGGGTCACTTGTCGTAGTATAGCATATATGCTGATGGTGGCAGCTCTTGTATCTGGAGCTGCTCTACATCAATAATGAATTGATTTAATGATCAAGCGAGTTAAAATAAGTGTCGATTTCACTGCATGTGTATGACCATCCACTACTGTGTAGATATTTGGAAGTTGTTAATTTTTTGTTCGAAAAAATCTTATTTCTCTGATCAGTTTGGCTCAATTTTGTTTTAAGAATCCTTTCCTTATCATTTCCCGCATTTTGCGAACACCCAGTTTATTTCAGGAATTTTTATAACTTCTTTTTTTTGTTGTTGTTGAACCTTTTAAAATCACACTGATATGTAACAGGATGATTCGTAATAAGAGTTTTCTACTATTTTTATGAAACCATTTCTTAAGTTTTTAAAATGATGGTAGATATTTCCCGAGATATGTCCAATTTAATATTTCAGGTGCCTATATCAGATATAATGATAAGTGCGGAATGATAAGGTATGAACATAATACGTATATTCTTGCTTGATATCCGAAACGCATTACAAGTTTGAGAAACATGATTAGTGAAAGTCTATCAGAAATGAAAGTTAGTTTCATGGTATCATCTTTTAAAGGCTTTTAATTTGCCATAGTACACATTGCGACATTAATTGAAATAAGCCGCAAAAAAAACAGCTTCAGGCAATCTGGAAAGTTCCTAATAGGATTTTTTCCCGAGGTAGTGTACATTTTGCAAATGCGAAACCAGTATGTAAACAGGAAGTATTGCAAATTCTGTTAGCTTGGCATGCGACTCGGAGGGACATCCATTAGTAGGGTCTTTTCAGCCTGTTTTTGAATCGATTTACATCCCCAGTGTGCACGTAACCTATTTGAGAGCAGATAAAAAGTACAGGATTTGTATCTATTGACTTTACGCCATATGTTTACTCAAAGTCCTGGTATGAAACACGCCAGAACATCCTGGGAAATTACGCTCGGAGGATACGGACACAAATTGACGCATTTGCGAGGTAAACACGAAAAGGCATGCCAACCAGCTGCCTCCTATCACGCACTCTGATTAGAACGGTGGTTTTCATGATTGCCCAGCTTGTGATGAACAATGTGTGTTGCTGCCCCCATTCCGCTCAGTTTCAAATGACACCGGATTAAAATTTGCAGAATTCTATAAATCCATACAAACGAACTGTGAGGTGAGGCAGAAATTATTGCCTTTTCACACGGCTTTTTGCACTGACGGCCTGTCGTCACCCAGGCTTTTCCACACTTCTCTCTCTCTCTCTGGCAACAATACAGCTGTACTAGCACAGAAAATCAAAATAATCTCTCTGCTGGAGCTTCTGCATCGCACCGGTGCACTTAATTAAATCCTTCTAGCTGGTGCAGATAGGGTAATCTTGCAGGCGATTCTGCGCAGCTGGACTTGCAGAGTGGGTTAGATTGCTAGAAGGGTGAGGTATCTCTTGCTACTTGTCCTTATTCCAACTCTGAAAAGCAAAGTACCCTTTCCATTCAAGGAAGGCTCGAAGAACGTTGAATAGGGGCAGAGGAGTAGGGGNAGTAGGGGAAGGGGGGGGGGGCAAGATGAAGGAGGGGACGGACATGAAAGTTGGTCCTTGTAAAGGTGGCCTCTTGGGAAGAAAAGGAGAGGAATTGGAGCGAGAAAGAAGAAGATGCCTACTGGAGGTGTTAGGCACACACACAAAAAAAAAAACCTGGTGAAGGATGTATGAGATTTGACTCCAATGGCTGCCCATTAGAGGGTCTGAAGATTGTGGGGAGAAGAAGAGGTCAGTTGCTAAGAGCCTCTCTTACCTAAATTGGAGTAGTCGATTTATATTTCACTTGGTCTATGAGCTGCAGTTACCCGAGCCAATCTTGACCTTTCAGACCCCAAGTATAGGCACGACCTCGTTTCCTGTTTAGAGCCATGTTAGGTACAGTTGCACAGGAGTTTGGGAGTGCTCTTCACATGCATTATTTATGGCGGGAAAGTCATGTATATAGTAGGTCGACTACTACTAAGCGGCAGAGAAAATAACAGAGGCTGTTGCAAGAGTGGAGCATGGAGACGGTTGCAAATTCTAACGCGTAGTTTTCGTCAAGAAATGTCCTCTGAATCATAAAATAAAGGCTGAGTTCCTCTCGTGTGCGGCGGCGGAAATGTGTTTGTTGACGGCTTCAAGGGAAATGTATGTGTGCCGTCCTCATTTCGATCTAAGCACAATTTTTATGATATAAAAACGAATTTCATCCGGTTTAATAATCCGGAGAAAGCTATTCGTTATGCATTATAATGTCTTTTTCGACTATACTTTTCATATATTACGTAGTTTAAAATGTTTTGATTTCATTGAATGGTGCAATGCAGTGTGTGGTAATAGTTCAGGGTTCAAGCGCTATCTTTCTCCATACATTTTGCTATGGAACAAGCATTGCTGATTATGGTGATTCCACCCACCAAGAAGCTGACCACAGATGTTTATGGTCAGCTTCTTGGTGGGTGGAATCACCATAATCAGCAATGCTTGTTCCAAAGCAAAATGTATGGAGAAAGATAGCGCTTGATTGAGACTACTTTTCGACAATATTGTCAGTATCACGTCGTGCAGACAAGGTTTGTTTTATAGTTCCCATAATTCTCATCTAACTTGTTCTCTCAAAATACTCAAATGGGCATCGTACAATAATTATTATGGCCGTCCATTTATTATTTTAGCCAGTATCACAATGTGATCCGCCAAGGCATAAAGTTATATCCCTCCCAAAAAACAGAATATAACAGAGTTACTTAATGAATAAGTTATGACCAATTACTGACCTGCACTCTCACTGCCATGAAATACGCCAAGCTTAATCTACACGTCATAATTATGTTGTGATTAATATAATTGTGGCCATTACACAGGAGTTACTGCGTGCTTTTGACATGGCCATAACTTTAACCCAAATGGCTGGGTAGGTAGACTGAGCTACCCAGTGACGTCATCGACAACCTGAAAGGACCCTACTAGCTACTACATAGTACCATAACTAAAGCAGTTGCTTATAAAAAGGTGATAGAGAGTAGAAGTCAATGAGCAAGCTGTTCTAAGGTACTGTGCTGTAAGGTTCTAACTATATAGTAACCTTATTTCTCCCAGAAAAAAAAAAACATTGGCACGAACCTTAGTTATTCTGTTTGTGATCACAAAGAATAATTTTTAAAAAGTATTGACAAATATCAGGAGAGCCACCTCATTTATTGCTTTAGATAACATATAATATTAGTTTCAAATGGAAAATCTGGAAATCGGATTGGACAGATTAATAAAACATTATTTTAAAGAATTCACAGCACGCACTTTCCGATGATGGGAGGGTGAAATGATGACGCTTAGGCATTTCAGTCTCATATGCTTAAAACCGTATTCATTGACTCGCTGCAATGAATTCATTGCATCTACATAATTAATTAGTATACGCAAAGGTGCTCTATGGGTTTTTTGGGGGCTTTTGTTACAGTTTTACATCCAGGAAATAACTCGGGAAATAATTATGTGCTGTAATGTATCAATATCAGGTGCAATGGAAATGGGCAAAATAGTCTACTAATTACACTGTGCAGAACATTGTGATTAATGTTGTAATGCTGACAAATATAGAGAAGCTCAAATAATTACGAAAAAGCTTTTCCTACGGCTTAAACATGCAACCATAATTTTACTAATCACATTTTACTCATACTTAGTCTACCAATATGTTATCCATAGCCGAGGATTAAATTCCGATTAAACCTTGGCACTGGAATTTTCAGATCATTTTTATTTCGATTAATTTTTTGCCGTATATTATGCTGTCACTCCCTTCATGAAAATGAAACATTTCTTAATGAATCACACTCATTTAAGGCTGAATTCTAATATTTAAAAATTCAGTCGTAAATGACGGATTTGTCTTAAACTCGAGCAATGCGGTAGTTGAATGCCTAGAAACTATTCACTGATGAAACGCAGCCGTTTTCGAGTTCAATAATTATTGAAGCCATCTATTTTGGAACAGTCGAAGGTTGACAGGAGGGGGTTAGCATTCTTTGAATCGAGCCTCTTCCTACCAGCTCATCGGCCGGTGGCAAAGTGTCAGAAAATTACAATTTCTTGACAAAATTTATGATTCGGAACGCACGCGCCCACGGATGTTAAGATCCTGGGTTCGATCCCAGCCCGCGGTTCATCTCGTGCAGAGTTGGGCCATCTCTGGCTTCGTCTTGGGTGGAAATTTCCGCTAGACTAATCCACCCGGGGGAGTTCACAAAATGACCAATATACGACATTGCACTTGCACTTTGCACATCCCCTCCTACTTACCCTTGGTACATCAAGTGTATGGTTCCAAACAAATGGTGGTATCCCACTCCCCCAATAAGGGCCCAAGGTCCGAGAACGGGGTACAATTAAAAATAAAAAATACAAAAGTTAAGTGTAAGCGAAAGTAGATCAAATATTTAATCAAAAGAAAAATGGACTCTTTTCAAGTTCACGAAAGCAGATTGAGCAAAGTGACAGTGGTCCATGCCATTCAGAAACGCGCAAATAATTATGCCATACAAATAATTACGTAAATCGGGGACTGACCTTGCTTAGTAAGGGTGGAGAGAATAGCATTTTTTTCCCCCAAACACATTATATTTCACCACGCTTGAAAAGTTGTAGGCCCTACATCACAGGACACAGATATTGGTTAAAGAAGGACAATAGCAGCATTTGATAGAGGAAGTTATGGTTGAAAACATTACAGTAATGTTTTGGCCGCATGATGCACGTCTTCATACGTATTATTAGCTACATCTTGCATCATAGCCAGTTCTTTTGTCTTTTGCTTAATTGGCCGCATAAAAGTACTTGTAGTTTCGTTATTATGAAACCACATATTGCAGACTAGCACTAATTGAAAAACTAGTCACACAACACATTATACTACTGGCTAATAATGGTGTTTTCGTTCATTATACTGTAATCATCAACTTGCATGAATGAAGTCTTTGTCGAAAAAAGAACCAATGTCAAAAAGTAAGGAAATTTTAAATATATTTTACATTCCGTATAATTTGTAAGAAATATACGGTACATATTATAGGATCCATCTGACATAACGTAGAATATGTAGTTTGTATGAAAAATTGCAATATTTACTCGTAAACTTAACCGAAATTACCAAATATTTATTTTCACTACTAAATCTTACCGAAGCAGTTTGGTGGAGTGGATAAGGTGTTCGACTGCTAATCGGGAGGTCCTGGGTTCGAGTCCCGGGGCCGGGAATCCTAACCGTAGTTTTCTGTGGTTTCCCACGGTCCCCCCAGGAGAATTCCGGGATTGCTTCCTAAATAATTAGGCCACAGCCGCTTCCTTCCGTCCCCATCCTATCCCAAAAAGCAAAGTAAAAATGAAAGCAAAGAGTTCCAGTCAAAACAAAATTGGAATATACTCCGCCCCCCCCCCTAAAGAGCCGCCGGCTGATAACGGGCTATGAATTATTATTATTATTATTATTATTATTATTATTATTATTATTATTATTGTTATTATTATTATTATTATTATTATTATTATTATTATTATTATTATTATTATTGTTGTTATTGTTATTGTTATTATTATTTCACTACTAAATCTTCTGGTCTCAGCCTAAATATAAAATTAGCACATAATGATCATTTTCATCAACACATTCTTGATTCATTACGTGAACTTCTGCTATAGGCCTACATATGAAAACTGTTTCATGAAGTTGTTGACGGTTTTCGTGAAGACTCAGCAGCACTCCCCTCCCTTCATGAATTACACACTCCCATATTGCGCCAAGTTAACATAATCCATATATGCCATAGAAATGACAACCCCTTTGCATTAAAATTGTTTGCTTTATTTAAATTCTTTAACGTGTTCTTCCTTGCCAATCATTGTTGATTTTGGATAATTGTGTATTTATATATCTGCATTTAGTGCTACAATTTTTGAATGCAAATTTTTATAGTAGGTACACTGGTAAGGTTAAGGCAGAATTTTGCAGGAAATTGTTTTTCTATGTTCGCCTCTCGCACTCTATTATGACACTGGCGTATGTTGTATTGGTGTCATTAGTCATTTTAGTTAGACCCGCTCGAAGTTGTTATTTTTGCATAGCATTTTTCGACCCCAGTCCGAGGTCACGTGGCGTAGGCAGGGGGGGGGGCCCGGG
>JYFJ02005098.1:0-27162 GCA_000934665.2 Catajapyx aquilonaris
TGGTCGGAAAGCAGAGTTGACTACGAGCTCATGATAATACAAAATAATTCTTGCACAAATTAGTACACCATAAAAG
Organism: Catajapyx aquilonaris; assembly: GCA_000934665.2. Classification (NCBI taxonomy): domain Eukaryota; kingdom Metazoa; phylum Arthropoda; class Diplura; order Dicellurata; family Japygidae; genus Catajapyx; species Catajapyx aquilonaris. The sequence goes on from JYFJ02005098.1 coordinate 77, forward strand.
ACTGCTTCTGTTGTCTCTTGTGCCATTATAATCGGTCCAATCCCACATAGAGAAAAATGTGTTCAAAAATGGACAAATTGTGATTTTATTATCATTTTAATGCATTTTTTGAGCCTGCTTGGCCTAGCCTTGTATATTTTTTGAAAAGGTGTATTGGTAGCAGTCTAGCAGGAAAATTGAAAAAAAAAACACGACAAAATTTTGTGATTTGTGTCCATAGGAAATAAAGAGCGATTGCATTTCTTGAATATATATATATATATATATATATATATATATATATATATATATCCAACGACTAATGGAAAATAAAATCTCGGATTATTTTTTCGCTGTTCATTACCTTTACTTTTATATAGGCCTTTATAATATAGCGTAGTTTATGCATATAACCTACTCACACATCCTGCAGGAAAGTACTTTATAATGTCTAAAGGTCGCTTCACAAACTCGGAATTGCAAAAGCGGGGCGTGTGGGCATTCCGCTCATCACACGCAGAAAGTCCACCCGGTTGGACTCCAGCGCAACGCTCGCGCTCGGTCATCGCACGCAGCATTTGTGAATAGCCCTTCGCAAATGTTCCGCGCTCCGCACGCCCCTCTCTCGTAAATCCGAGTTTGTAAAACGGGCATTTCGCCCCGCTTTCGCAACGCCGAGTTTGTGAAGCGGCCGTAACTCGCTTTGCGAGGCGAGGGGGCGGGGCCCCACCGCATCCCCCTGTGGGGCGGCGCCCCACTTGCGCGCCTTCGGTGCGAATTGTTAGGGTCCCGGGCAGGTCCCCATCGGCCTCCGTAACTATGCGAGGCCCGCGCTGCAGGTGCACCAGGCTGTCCCCACGACCGATACTCTTCGATGCGAACACAGCGCGTGTTTATACGCAAAAATTGGTCGGAGTGAGGGCTCATCCGGTGACTAAACATCCACCACTAACGTCACCGCTACAGGTGAGGACATTCCGAACTCGTCTCTGACGTATCATTCACACGGAAGGTTTGAGTCAGTCCGTGGTTTCAGTCGAGAGTGAACTAGATGGCAGCGGGAGTGGGGGTAGGGTGGCGGATGGGTGGGTGTGCTATTGTTCACCCAGGCTTCTATATAATCCCTGGCTTAACCAACATAATTATGGCAAAGGCCGGAAATTTAAAAATTCGTTTTTTTATATCTCGAAAACTGCTGGGAGTTTTGCGATTAGGAGATTTTTCGATTCCCAATTGATTTTCGCAGCTATTTTTTGAGACCACTCCCAGTCCTCTACGACGCCGAGAACCATCCTACATCCTCCTCGGATGTGGGCTTTATATACAGGGTGTTTCTACTGTTTCAACTTTTTTGTTCGAAGAGTTATCGGAAAATTGCACGTAGCTGCTACTTTGTAAGCAGTGACTTGCAAACGGTGATTTTTTGGAGGAACGGGAAATATTCTCTGCGAATCGTAGGTGGAAGTGGCATACGTGCTGCCCGCTGAAAATTGAGGGTTAAGCCTGGAAAAAAAAGGGTCACACATGCCATGGGATGTGTGACCCTCTTTTTCCCCATTCCCCATTCCCCCGACAAATCACCGGTTGCAAGTCACTGCTTACAAAGTAGCAGCTACGTGCAATTTTCCGATAACTGTTCGGACAAAAAAGTTGAAACACCCTATATACTGGATACAATGTGAGTACATGTTGTATTAGCTATGAAAAGAGTCGTTATACTGTATTGTAATGTAGTACTCGGAGCGCTACATATTCTGCCTTTTGCTTTTAATAAATTCATAATTTCGTTATTTGAATATTTATTATATTTTAAAATACGTTCAATCTGCCTTTAGTTAAATCCGCGTATAGATACGAAACCAGCACATAAGGAACTGTACTCCCCCGTCATCCCTGTCCATACTGTTACGAGTTGAGCGAGCTCTTCTTATGATATTTGGAAATTTCCTCCGAAAATGTTTACAAACTTGCAGTCTGGCAATTTTAAGAAACTTGCCCAAGAAAGGGTCCGGGCATCACCGGTGTGCATGCGGACCACGTAACTAACTTCCTGCAAGGTTGGGAAGGGTTCCGAAAGTTTTGCCGGAATCTTCCTGGCGTTTATGGGGAACGTTGCCAACAAGTGGAGTTTACAAAAAACACCAACACGGCTATAAGGTTCTAGACGTATCTCGAGTAAGATTTTTAAAGATTATATAAGTGTGGCTTTGGGAACTTTTTTTGTGACGGAGGCAAGCCGAAATGACCGAATAAGCTCATGAGTGTAAGATATACCACTATATCCATATACGGTACTAATTCTGTATTTTTTGATGATGGTTGACTTACATCACTATAAAGGAGTCTTAAAGAGATGTCATAATAATGTTTGTTACACCAATGTCAATAGAATGACTAGTTTTTACGAGGTTGTATAAAGATATAGTTTATTTTCTCATTTATTTAGTTTATTTCCCTATTATCGAATGTTGTTGTATCAAGATTTAAGAGAAGACATTTCCTCTTCTGTAATGCTTTTTGAATGTTGTGCACATTCTAATGGACGTCACTGTATAGAGTACGGTACATTATTATTTTGTTACTATGCAGATCCCATCCACTGCCTTATCTGAATATGACACTCCCCATTGAAACCCAAACGCCGTAACCTAAGGCAGTATAGGTAATAGGTTCGCCTAGATAATGAGTTGTCATACCTCTTGTATTATAATTTCCGAGAAATCTTGTGTCGAATTTATAACATGACAACCAGCGCCCTGGCGAGCTTCTCGTCACCTTCAGTTATCGCAGTGGGTTGTCCGCAGTGGGTGACATTCAGACAAAGCGGTAGGTGGAATCTGCCTTATAGAAAAAATAATTGGCAACAGTTTTGTTCACATGAATGATGAACCAAATTCTTTGGCTTTCCGTAGCCAAGGTTCCACATGAAGAGTCCAGGGGAAAAAGGGGGGAATCATGTCAAATTCCATTGGGGTTCCTGCCAAGTGCACAGTACAATAGTAGCGTAGGTGCCACTTATACCTGGAGGCCAAGCTGGAGGCTTTCCATGGGTACAAGGGGGACAGTTGCATATAATGACGTGAAGATATCCCTAGCTATTATTCCTTATACACGTGAAGAAATAAAGCAATTTCTTCGATTTATCACGAACATTTTTTGTGTGACATTCCCCCTTTTTCCCTTGGACTCTTCACATATACAGTAGGCCTATATTCCTCCTGTCATTTTAAAGCCTATTTTAGACAGAGATCTATTACGAGATGAAGTATTAACCTCAAAAAAATTTATTCCACATGTTCCGGCCAATGATCTTAATTTTCCAATCAGAACCTGTTGGCCTTGCTGGATATTTTTTGTTAGAATCGTTTGTAACTTGACTGACTTTCCTAGCTCTCACATTTACCTCTCAACTATACAGCCAGACCTGTGACTTGATATGTCGCATGACAATATAATAATATACCGCGTCAGTATGATGTGACTGAAAAGGTGACGAGATGTGACTCGCTCGTTCCTGTGAAACAAAGGTTAATCTGTGACGCCGAGAACAAGGAAACAACTGCTTATTTAAGCTTCATGAGGGCCTGTAATTAGTCATGGTCAACCATGCGTGATATATGAAACAATGCCACAGAAATGCGGACTTGTTGTCACGCAGACGAGAAAAGTGGGGGGAACTGGGACAAAAAGAAATAACAGAGGTACAAACCCGAGCTTGTCAACTTGGTTAGGAACTGCCTTCATGCGGCTGAATTATTTATCAGGTGGATGTGCTGCGTATAAGCAAACGTGGTAATGCAAAGGCGGTAGCATGTAGAACGAAACTGTGACGATTGAGTGGACTATAATGTATGGAATATTTGAGGTTGTGTTATGGCACATGATTTACGACCAGGACCGTCACAGTCAACACGGGATGATATGCAGACAAAGGGTGACGAACCTTCCCCGGTCGAGGCTAACTATACCGTTTTTCATATCCGTTCATATTTTCATACGGTATTAATTTTTAAAAGATATTCAGTAGCCGAGAACTATTTGGAACTAAATGGAACTAAATGGTTGGAATTATCATTTAATTTGAATATAATTAATATCAAAGGTTAACTAGTCAACAACACAAGTTGTTCGAAAGGGAGATAAAATAGACCGTCGCATAGCCGCAAAGAAAAGCTTGTGAAGCCTACTTTTGAAAAAACCAGCCAGTTAATAAAATTGTCAGCTTCAATCACTTCCCGAATCGGAAATGAGATTTCAGATATTGACATAGTCATTAATTTAGTTTCTAGTGGAATGAGAATTGTGCTAAAATGGGTGACTTGGAAGCAATGCTTGCTCGAGCTGATTCACGTGTGGCTGGTCCATTTCGCTGTGTAATTCACACTCTTGTTTCACCATATTCCGCCGCCGTCGATAGTTTATTAAGGACAAATGGCTGAGTAAGGGTAAGACGGAACCAATCGATGCGATGTGGAGAACAGCGGCACTCAGGGAAGCAGTTTGTACCCGCACACCACTGGGAACCGGCTTCACAATAACATATTACTTTACAATGCTATATAATGTATGTGTATATAATATAATATACCGAAGCAGTTTGGTGGAGTGGCTATAGGGTCCGACTGCTAATCGGGAGGTCCTGGGTTCGAGCCCCGGGGCCGGCAATTCTAACCGTGGTTTTCTGTGGTTGCCCACGGTCCCTCCAGGAGAATTCCGGGGTTGCTTCCTAATTAAAAAGGCCACAGCCGCCTCCTTCCTTCCCTATCCTATTCCAAAAAGCAAAAAGTAAACATTTAAGCAAGAGTTCCAGACAAAACAAAAATCCCCCCTAAAGAGCCGAAAAAGGCTGATAACGGGTATGATATTAATATTATTATTATTTTAATATAATATACGTATACTCATACTGCACCGAGATGCCAAAACCTTTCTCTCCGCCTCCTCTCACCATGGCCCAAAAAGACTTCCCAACTTTTGAATGATGCAGGAATAGAGGGAAACTTTCGGGAAAGAACTAAGGATGGAGGAACTACATAATAATAATCAGTTAAGTTTGGGAACAAAGTAGGCTACACTAAAATATATTAGAATGAAGTCGTTCGCATTGGGCTTATTGCTGTCAAAGACATTCTGCTAAAAGGCGCACATGTAAATACGATTTACATTGATCAAGAATCATCGTGCGGTTTTTATAACTTGATAAATTATCAGAGTTTATTATTTTATCATTGTGTGATGATCTGATCTGAGCTCCCCCTCTGAACCCATAAGAGGCAAACATTTCATATCAAGCTAAGGTTTTTCCACCACATCGAGCGCAGGCCCGGTAATGTTCTTGTTTGCACTTGAAGTAATTTTTAATATACAGTAGGCCTACATGTAGACCTACATGAAATCAAGTTCTTGGGAGGGGTAGGGTAGGCATGCCGCAACTAGGGCCGTCCTGCTGGCTGTGTCACATCATTAAATATATTACCTATCGTTTAGTACCATTTCAAGCAATTACGCTGACTAAGTTTTCAACTTATGGAATTGACCTATAATTATGTACGATGGGAAATCAATAATAGCAATACTCTATAATCGTTTCAAACGCACTGCAATGAAGATACAGTTACTGGGCGTCACATCTTTTAAACATAACAAGATATTTTAAAATATTTTCTTATTCTTCAAATTACATTCTCGCAGGTGTATCCAAAATCACAATGATTTGACCGCCGATTCTAATGACAACATCCAAGCGTAACTTTTTCAGATCACCCAAGAGCACTTGGGAGGGTTCGACTGCAGATGCTAATATAAGGGTTGGAGGCTTTTCAAAACCTCCCAGCGGCAGCAGTGGCTCTGCATAGCGACACTTGCCAACATATGTCAGTATTGGCTAGTACGTGCACTTTTGTGTTTAGTCACGTCCGGCTTGAAAAGCTCCTTGTTACAGGCTTTTACAGATGAAGGCCTGAAATGCTGAACGATCAGAGTCACACTTTGCTGCTTTCGAAGTATTAGCGTTTGAAATTTGAAGATTACATTAGGGTTCTGTAATTGCCCTATTCCAAAAGTGATTGGAACACCTGAGGGCTATATTAAACAATTCCTAATTCAATTTCGACCAAAATGTCACAGATCGTTCTGAATTACAATTATTATTCGGATAAAAATTCTAAATTGTTCGAAAAAACGTCATGATTTTTGACTGATCATTAGCAACAAACTATTATCGAACGGCAACGGAGGCGGAATTGGATTTCACCACAAATGGCAGCAAGTGAAAGCTCACAAATACCACTACACTATGTTGGAATCAAGCCGAACAGGCTCAAATATGAGCTACTGCCAGAACACACAATAGTTGACCAATATAGGCCTACTTGCTTCTTTCCATACTTGTGTTGTTCCTTATCAATTGAAGTAAATGGACTGAATGAACGGTAGAGTAGTAGCGAGTGTGAAATGTAGTGGTTGAAAGAGGGAAAAAAGGCAAACAAAGTTTGATATCATAGACCTGGAAAAGGAATCAGGCGCAACAGAGGTGGGGGTGTTTAGGAGGTGGGGGTGGGGGTTATCTGGCTTTGAATGGGCGGTGTCGTCAAAAGCGGCCGACACGCAGCTGCAAAATTGCCTGTGACTCCTACTCATTTACCGGGTGTGGTTGAGATTATCTATGCGGCCAACGTGAGGATGATTGCCGCCTGGCCAGCTTCCGCCCTCAATCATGCCACTTGACGCGACGAAGAAAAAATATATAAAAAATGGAAGAAAGATGGGGAGAGAAAATGCCACACTCTACATATACACACAAGAAAACCTCCAAGTCTCTTTCTATGTCAGGCTTATAGCTTTCATCCTAGTCTCCCAAAATGAAATTCCAGCCCCGGGGCGTCATTAGATAACAACATGGCAAGATTCCTTCTTTGATAGCCCCTTAAATTACATTGATGACACGCCGCTAACTTGATGAAATTTCTCCAAATGCACTGTATCGTGCTTCTTGATGTACTCTAGTTACCAGTGAAGGGAGAAGCGAGACTATTTTTTCCTCAAGTGCCAACACATTAATGAACTACTGTTGTCTGTTAATGCAACCTCTGCTACCAATCTCGTTACACACTAAAAGTAACTACTTAAAAGTAAGCAGCTTAGTATCATAAAATACACATTTGGAACAACAGATTTTTCCAAAGGTAACTGCATGCTATGAGTTGTGTGCAAAATGAAATTTTTCCAATATCTGTAACAAGCTACCGTATATTAGGAAATGAGTTTGAAAGGTGGATAGGAGAGCTGCTCTTGACTAAAACGACGCATCAGGCCGTTTTTTCTTTCTCAAGCTTTTTATTGTCGGCATAGGAGGACAGGAGCGAGAGAAAAAATCCGGCTACATTTGCGTCGCAATATCTTTCCATGTGTTTGAAGACCCTACCCGAGCACTTCCGTCATTTCATGGGGCATAATAAAAATGTGTTCGTCCATAATTCAGGCAAGTACATAAGAGCCTTGATAGAATTAGAGAGAGGAGTAGTAAAAGGAAAGGAGGAAAAATGGTGTCTGACTCGGAATGGCGCAATGGAGTTTCTTTTATTTCTTTTTCTGCGTGAAAAAGAGCCCGGTGCACTCCGATGGCTCAATTTGCATATGCTTCGCGATGTCATATCTCTTCAATTTAGCGTCGGTTGAGAAAACACTCCTAATTGCATGTGACGTCATATCGCCTGGAAAGAAATTCTCTCGAGTAAAAAAACGAAATGTCTGGATATAAAATGTAAACAGTGAGATAGGCCCACTGTACTTGTCCCTGGCGCATCGTTGGCCCGAAAGGTGAAGCCCATTTGGCAAAACTTGTTACATACACCCTGTTAGATATGTGTGTCAGCATAATACATTTAGTATTGTCCGCCCTGGATGTGTGCGCTATATTTCAGTGGGCGTTTCATAAATGCGGAATGGGCACAAACAAGCGAGAATGCGCATGCAAACGTTGTTTGTTTAAGCATTCATATCTCGATCACGTATATTACGCAAATGGAAACGTGCAAGCTTGATGTTTTAAAAAAGCCATCGAAAGAGGCATTCAAACCAACGCGACGTGGTGCATTGCCACCTCAATGTTGACTGGCCTACTGCAACTTGATTAATACAGCACATTCCGCAATTAATTCATCCATGAAGTAATATATTGCTATTATGAAGGGAGCAATTTTAGCACTTTTGACCAAGCGGTTAACCACTCGACTGTAAAGTGTACACTGGAGTACCAAATTCAAGGAGTACCTGGGAGTACCTCTGCAGGTGTACACCGGAGTACCGGTACCGAAGTGGTTAACCCCTTGCTTTGCTGATGATTAAGAACAACAACAACAACAACAACAACAACAACAACAACAACAACAACAACAACAACAGATGCGTTTACACTGTTTACAGGATGAAGGAGAACATCAGAAGAAGGGTCTTAACACGTCAAAGTCTGCCTCCCCCGTCCATAGTTGTTTCCTTTCAGATTTTTAAAGGTAAAAGTACACTACACAAGCAATGAGTGTGCCAAGTTTAAGTTCTGCACAGTGTCGGAAAGTTGAAGAAAAACTGTGTCCTGACAGCTACCACATGGCTGTTTTACACATATAACCTAGCAGTAAAAGGATAGTCTTAAATTGAAACTGCGTGGCAAGCTCATAGAAGAAGAGCATACATATCACGGCTAACTTGTGCTAGTAAGCAACATCAGGCATAAACTTATAAGCACAAAAGATAAAGTGTTGCCATAATTATGATGCATTCATGAGGGAAAGATAATATTGGCCTATGTGTTTACGGGAGTCAACTTTCCAAAACATAATCTCTCCCACTTAAGGTGCATTCACATATCCGCGATCTCGTGCCCAGCGACCGATTCGGTGCCCCGTCGCTGTCGCCGGAGCGTTCACGTATCCACGACGCGGTGCCCCCAGCGACGGAGTTCCCGTCCAGCGACCGTTTTGGTGCCCGTCGCCAGGATCTGCTAGATCCAGATACCTGCGACGGCAGACACACGGTCGCTGGCGATAAAAGTCACGTCTAGGTCATGTGTAGTCCATTTTGGCCAATAGAATGCCAGGCCTTGCATGGGCCGGCTTGGGCTCTGCAGTTGGGTCATTGGACCGCCATCTTTGATAATGGCTCCATTAAAAACTTAAATTATTTTACAATTACAAACGTCCATGGAGTTGTCCCCTGACCATATCAGATGGCCGGTTGCAAATTTGTTTCGGAAATATGCCTTCCAAGCCTGTACTTTGAGTGATAAAAGGCCGGCTCTCAGCGGAGGCCAGCTTAGCCGCCATGTTTTTTTCGGGCATGAGATCGTGGCGACGGCTTACGTGAATGCTGTCACGACGCCGTGCCCGAAACAGCGCTGCGACCGGGCGACATCATGCCCGCGACGTCGCTCGGGCACGGGGTCGTGGTCGCAGTCGCAATCGCGGATATGTGAATGCACCTTTATCCTGGAATCATTCCTGGACAGAGGGCGCCAGTTTCTACTCCTTGAGTGCCTCATCTGGCAACACTGTGACTTTGAAATTATTCCGGTTCGGCGCTATTCTTTCAGCCCGTTTATTTATGCCTTGTTACCACCAGAACAATTTTCGCTAGAATGATGTTATCGGTAGGAAACACATTTTTCTCCTCTACGGCATAGAAATGTTTAGCCTAAGCCAAACTGTATATAAATAACTCCACCAATGATCAACACTGTAATTTCAGTCTTGGTCAATATTGACATGTTGATTTGAAGCAAAGTACCGGTGCCTACAAGCCATGTAGCATAATATACAGCAACATGTCGCCGCAGCCTATGTATCTCTTGCTTATATCGATACCTACTGCGATAATGAGCCTTTGCAATATTGGATGTGTGAGCGTAAAATTATCGACATGCTGAAACGCGTGTGAATGAGTCTATGGCATGATGTGGCGAAAAACAATTGGCTGTAGTAGTAGCAAATTAGTTTCAGCCATGTTTATACAGGAGAAGATGCGAGGCAACGCCACATGCTGCAACTGATATCGGATATCCAGTGCCAGAGGAGAACCTCCATGCCAATAAATGGTGGTAAAGCTCTATTCCGGAACTAACTGGTATCGTCATCTCTAAGAAGGATGAGAAGCTGTTTGCAACACTCTGAATTGGCTTCATTGCTAAGGCTTTAAAATGTATTACATAACCTTTGCTTTAAGACAAAATCGTCTGAACATTATTGTACCGAATAATAATGATGATGATGAACATAAAGATGGGGATAGGCTGGGTAAGTAGTTCCACTGTAAAAGCGGCGATGTATGCTCCAACACTGTTGTATCAGTTATCTACTGTACTAGACATCATTATCAATATTTACTCTACCACATGAAACAGCATTATAACAGAGACATAACAAGGTTTACAGTGAATTTGCTGGAGCTCCTGACTCAGTCTGGTACAATATCACCAGAATAATGCAACTACTCTCCTATTTCGCAGTAAAGCCTCTGTTTCTTTTACACCAAACATTATCTAAACAATCGTAGCAGCGTGTAATGTGTAAGCTAATATCCGTACAGGTGGAAATGTTATGCATGGGCCCTTTGGAAGCAAACAATTATTATTACAACTTTACTTAACATTGCCTAGTACAATAATAGCAGTACTTTTAGACTTATTGTGCACTCCCTGACATGTGAACGATAACAGTCGTTGTTTTTATACCGGAGTAACCGCTAGTGTAAGAGCAAGCAGTGCTCACGCGCAGATCCGTCCACGCGTCTCTTATGTTTTCGGTTCTTGGTAGGAAAGGGGAAGCGGGCCGTTTAAAGGCGCTCCAACACTCTTCCACGCAACCATGCATTAGACCTAGGCCTACTTTTAATTATTATGCAAGATAACAAATCCGAGCGATTAACTTTTGGACAAGTGTACACTGTTCATGCTATGCTCCTCACGCGTTTGTACGATATATTCACGCAACCACTTCTTTCGCATCAAAAGCTTGTTAATTAGAATTTTTTTACATGCGGGGAGATAAATTTGCTCGCAATTTCTAACATGTATTACGGACCAGTCAATTCCCGAGCCAGTGTTCCACCACCTCTCGCTACAAAAAATAACAAAATATTAAATAAAATAATCAACTCCATTTACCTATTGCATTAAAATACTTTTGGTGGGAGCAGTTTAGTGATCATAACTCATCTTATAAAATAATGAACATAAGTTGGCAACAATGAATATTCATAATATATCTCAGGCGTATGGTTCTTTGGGCGACCCACATGAGTCACAGCCAAATTATTGGAAGCGCAAATTCTTTGAAGAAAGCCTGTACTGTAGGTATAGGAACTGAAAAACCGTCCAGATGTGTCGTTAGGGCGGGAGGTCCCAAGAGTGCGGATAGTTGCTAGAGAACACGGAAAACCTTCATTGCAATATTTCTCCCGGATAAGGCTAATCGAGTTTGGCCCATTAATCGTTACGAATCGACATCTACTGCATTAATATCGCCGCAATAACTCTGATGAGCAAGATTTTAATTGTTTATGGATCCTCCCGCGGCAAAAAAAACCTGGCAAAATGGAGCACTGGCAATAGCCCTGGTGAGAAATGGGGTCCATGCACGCGCCCCAGTGGTGGTCATTGCCCGTATCATTATGCTAATTGCCCACCTTGGCTTCCTGTTATTTAGTCTTCCATCATTCAAATGCAAAAATGTCGGGATGTTCACCAGTCAGGGTGAACAGAGGAAAAATTTCAAGACTAAGCTGCAAGGTGTAATTGGACCTCTCGCTTACAGCTCTACGGTACGTACATGTACTTATATAAATGTCACTGCACTTGCCAACTGCACGTAATCATTTTCAGAGGTGTTACACGTAGTGATTAGATAATTTGCACCATTACGAATATGCACCTCTCGGTTTACGTTAATGCTTGGATGGAAGCGAGTCACACGTAACGAGTGTGAGTTACTCGCATCATAACGTTACAGGTCCTATATCTTGTATGTTGTGTGTGCACACGCCGCTAGCAAATATAACATTGGAGTTATTTTAATGAATGCATTATTATTATTATTAGACTCTACACTGTGTAGGGTGCTGCTGCTGAAATTTACATAGTGATTCGTGATTTTTTATATTCTTAGTTTTTTGATTGAAGAATGCTGCAGGAAGTTATTAGAAGAAATTATTGTTACGGATGTGGCAATAACAATACCTTTCCTACTAGGTGCTTGTAGGTGCATATAATCTTTGAAATAATCAGCCTTTTGGACCATAAGTTAGAGACGCTAATGTTTGAAAAATGGCGAATACTTTTGAAATGCTATTTGTGTCCAAGACTGATGTGTGTTGCATTTCCAGTAGGCAACTCTGGGCCTAATTGTCACTTTTTTCTTTTTTTGTTGTTGTTTTTTAAATTGATACCCCGTGCTCGAGCCTTCGGCTCGTTTAGGGGGGTGGTAGACCACCATACAATTTTTCAATTTACTTCAAACTCCGTGCAAGGAATACTAGGATATAGGGTAGGGAAAGGGATTGTTGGGGATAGGACACTTGTGCAGGTGCATTGTCCTATGGCTTTTGGTGCATGTGCTGTTCCCCAGGAGGTTAGGTTGCCAGACACCTCCTTGGTGCAGGTCAGAGACCCTCCCGACGCAGGTGAAAGAAAAGTTCCCCAGGCGGGGATCGAACCTGGGGCCTTTCACTCAGCAAGCCGTGACGTTACCATCACGGCCACCACACCTCCCCGCATAATTGTCACTTACACCGACGGAAATTCACTGAAAACTGATGGTGTCATTGAAGTATCTTATTTCACCAATACCTCAAGATGGCTGTTTTCCGGAACAAGCAAGAGTTATGTTATGACAGATTTGCATTTCGAGGGCCTTAGTACATGTGCAGGTGACATGACATAGGACCCCTACATTTACTTTCATTGGCATTGAATTTCTCTCGGTGAAATGCTCGTGTTCCCGGACGTAATAATCTTAAACTTTTTGCCTCTCTTTTGGATTATATACGTACGATGACCAAGTTAGTCTTTCCGAATATCTGACGTAATTGTGGTGATTATTGACAATTATCACACGCGTAATATTTTTTGCTGGAATAATGCCAAGTTTGTCAGGAACAATGTGCCAACCAATAACACAAAAGATATAGGCCAACTTCAAATCGGCTATTATAACCTTCAGGAAAAATGTCAGTAGCGGATCTCAGCAAAATACATGTTTATTCAACGAAGGCGTGAACGACGTAATCGTTGCCCAACCATGACAGTAACAATTGGGCATTTCGGACCTTAAAGACGAAAGTTACAAGCACAAGAGGCGTGTGCCAGAGAGTGCATAAATGTTTCGCCACCATTTCTTGAGTAGTGTGTCACATGGCCTACACCCGGGTTGAACAAAAAATAGTGTCTTTCAGCTACGCACGCTCAGCTGGTGTTATTGCGAGCCCGAGATGTTAAAATGCAGGCCCCTGCCTCTAAAGCAATGTGCGAGTATGTCACTCGTACCCGTGCAGGGAAGAAAAAGTTCGTGCTCACAGAGCGGAGAACAAGAAATTTAGAAAAGTCTGGAATGGGATAGAGATTGACACTGTTGGAGCCCAATAAGGAACTATTGACCAGCTTTTATCATCAGCGATGAATTTTAGTTTGACCTGTAATTATAGTTTGAATAACATTGTGGCGGTGTCGATTCCGATTTTCTGTATTCAGGGGGTAAATTTGATCCCTCGACTAGAGATTATATCTCATGACAAAAGTTGTCAGAAATTGGACATCATGAACTTTTCTTTTTTGAAAAGAGAAGAGGAAGCAGATGAGGCTTCAAAAATAGGAGAATAACGCAGGCCCGCATGTCAGCACGTGTCAACTGCGCAATGGCATACAAAGAGGCCAATTTCACAAAAGGTTGGCGGGAGGTTGCAGCAACGAGAGCTGGCTCTGGAAAGTACGTGATCCGCATAGTATAAAAGGATACAGCTTGTGACAGTCGCCGTAGTCATATTGCACTACATAATTCACCTAGCAGGTTACCCCCCTTGTCCGCCTCCTTTCCGACATAGGTCCCCCACAACCCCATGTCTACGCTCAATTCCCATCCTGAAAAGTCACCCTGATTTTCTTATTCCTGCAGCTGTAACCCCTTCCGTTCTACCATTGCCGCTGATTCCTTTTTCCCACGCGTGTCAAGAACGGTGTCCAGGTGAGCCAATCAAACGTTGCATCATGAAAGGTAGGTTTTTTTGAAAGGTCAGTCTGGATTCGTGGAGAATATATAGGCTCCACATTAGATCTGCGATGGTATAGTCTGCTGCTTCTAGGGAGTATGCAGTAGCTTTCAGTGCAAGGTATTGCAAATGCTTCCCAGTGGATGAATTATTGATGAGGTCAGGTCTCATCTGTACTGTATATTGCGAGCGAGATTTGTTCTCCAAGGTACCCATGTGTAATGGCAGGTACTTCCATGCATATTTTATTCCCTTTGTTCTTGTTAGTAGCATAATAGCAATTCACAGCCTCTTTAGCACTGCATGCGTTATGATTATAGGTTGTAAGGACTGAAAAACAAATGGGACAAAAAAACCAAATGGATATGATCGTTTTTGTTACATCACGGCCAGCGAAAACGAGGAATCGCGGTGAAGATTATTTCTTGCATACTTGCAGTATTTTTTCCACTGTGTATTATTTATGATGAATAGGACTGTATGAGTTCAAAACGCAAGTGAAGGTGAAAGTTTTATGAAGTCGCAATAATTTCTGAGAGAAGAACGCGGCAGCGGCAGAGAGTGTTGACTACTTCTAAGGGATAAAATTCTGGCATATTTTCTCCATTTTGTCATTTAGCGAATTTTTCCATTTGCACGGGCGTCATTCATTCTTATATATATATGGCGGCAGATTTTTGCCTTTCAAAATTTCCATTTGACAGTATCCACGAAATCCACATAAGTAAAACTTCTATAAGTCGAACTTCCCTAAGTCGAAGTTCTCCACAAGTCGAATAATATGATGAGCTTGGTTGGTCACAATGTAAAATAATAGGAAATAAACTTCCCTAACTCGAATTTCTATAACTCGAAGTTCTCCATAACTCGAAGTGCAGGCAGGGTCTTACGATGCATTTTCAGTCTCCCTAAGTCCAAGTTCATGTTGGCGAGTACGGGAAATTTTCTCATTTCCCAGCCGAAGGGTCGAGAGTAGGCCACATGTACAGAAAGGCTCAATTTCCTGATCTCCGTCTACCAGACATACTGAAAGAAGTGTTTGACTCGATTGTGACAATTGAATCCTTGAATCTAAGAGTAGGCAAATGTCCACAACGGAGTTTTTTTTTACACCAAAACAACAAGGAACATTGTAAGTGTGATAGTGACAGTTATTTTAAAGTTTTGAACACCTTTCGTCACTGGATATGAAGGTAGGCTTCCTTATAGAGTTATGCGCTTATAAAAAGCCAAATTTCTCTAACTCGAATCTTTTACAACTCTAAGTTTTTCCGGTCCCATGGATATTCGACTTGTAGAAGTTTTACTGTAGATTATATCAATATGTGCCTGTATAGTAAGCCTACATTACTGTACATATGGAGCATGCCTCACGTTAATCGTAAGTGCGAGTTAGGCCTATTTGAAGGCTGTGTGACCTCATCGCATCGTAATCTGGTCGTATAGAACTTTAGATATACAGTCGGTATACAGTATAATACTGCGGTATGCTGTTGGCAGAAGTTCTCACTTGATAGCCGGGTGCAGTGAGACATGAATTGGTTACGATTGAGAACTTTGATGATGCCCGAGACTGACTATGGCTGGGAGCAAATTCCTACTGTAAGGAAGCTTCACGTAGCTTGTACAAACCTAGGGCAAGCCAGGGGGGTCTGGTATGGGCTGGCTGGTTGCATGGGAACCCAAACCACGTATGCTGAAGCCTAGAGAGATCCATGGGCGCGGTACACGAGCTAGCAGCTTGCACGAATGCTCTTCTCCCTGTGGAATTTACTAAATACGCTTGGAGAGGAGGAGAGAGAAACCATGCTTACCTCAATCTACTCAGCAGGCAGGATTAGTCTCATCCATTTCTCATATTTCCAATAATGATGATAAAAAAAACAACAGCAGCAGCAATAATAATAATAATAATAATAATAATAATTAATAATAATAACAATAACAATAATAATAATCCAGCAACGTAGCGGAAGCCGACCATTTTCACCATAAATATTGTGCACTACGGGAAGATATGATATGCCGATACTGCAGTTACAGCATAGGCCTATGATTCGAGAGTAAATTTATTATTACCGTATATTACTTTATTTGCCTTGGATACATACATAGGGTGTTTCTTGCTAGTGTATAGTACGGCCGGTTGCGTACACTCGTTGGCCAAAAACAAGTAGAAAATGTAGGGGGAATAAAATAATATAATCGTATATCTATGGAGCAACTGGTAACGAGGAAGACGAACAAAAACACTGATTTGTCCTTAGACCAGTACTACCCAATCTTTTTTGTTGGTGACCCCATAAAATCATATCGTGATAATCACGACTGAGTATTTTTTGAGATCGTGCTTTGCCAGCAATGTTTATCACCTCACACTTATATCCTGCTTCCTATGCAATCACTGTAAGGTGAGCGGGTCCAACTGACAGGGGATCTCCTTACAGAGAGGTGTCATGCTTGTTGCCGCATGTGTCTAGGGGTAGGCCAATGTTTTTGGTCGTCTACCTCGTTACCAGTTGGTTTCCCTCGATATTTCTCCCCATTATACAGTATATTTTACTTGTTTTAGGCCCGGGAATACTCTGCGGGTCAGATGACATAGGTCTATACGTACTAATAATAAATACCATGTATAGATTAAAAATTAAAAATTATGTAATGGCTGTATTTTTCCGAATTTGACGGAATATGGAAATAATTCATTATACTGTATAACCTGCATGTCATGCAGTGTAGCTTAGTTTAGTTTATTTATCCCTGGTAGGCTTCACCCCTTTGTCATGCAGTGTGTTGAGTGCGTCTGGGCAAGAAGGGCGTATCCAAACTTGCCCCAAGTTTTCAAGAGAGCACGGCAGCAGCCAATGCAGCAGCATTCTTTGCACGGCTTATCTGTGCCAATCTTTGGAGTTTTCCGCTGTATATTTTCCCGTAGTTCGTGTTGAATGGCCACTAGGAAGTCATGTTTTGTCTGATTGGGAGGGGAATACAGTCAGTCTTGTTTACATTTTTCGTTGCCGGCAAAAAAAGTACGTCTAGGAAGGTGTTTTATGATACAAGTGTTTTATATGCAAAATCTCAGTTTTGAAGATAATGTCAGATGCTCTCTTTCTCCGCCTACTCATTCAATTGTTGCTCTACTTTAACGAAGTATGACAATATTGCGGGATGAGAATGATGATGATGTTGTTAGACACTATACCAGGCAGAGTAAGGGTAACAACTATCGGGAATATTTCACTATAGAGACTATGGGTCAGTTGTATCAACTCAAATTAAGGAAACTTTTTCGAATATGTAGGGTATGGGCCTATAATAATTTTACTGTCGGGATTTTCGTATTATTTCCGATCGTACCCCTAAACTATAATAATTATCACATACTCGTGTACGCAATTTGCATTTACCGGTAGGGTATCTACTGTAGAATTCTAGTGGGATGATCATAATCTTCTATACTGTAGTATAGAGACCAACCGCTGCGCTAAAAATAATTATCAACAACACTCTACAAGAAGTAAATCTTATAAAATGCAAATGCTACCGCGTAATTATTCTTGGAAGGACAAACGGCCCAGGTGAGCTAATGTTTTTCGAGCGAAACGCGTCGTCAGTGTAAAATTCATGACCTCTTGGGCAATCAATATCGAAGTGAATTCAATATTTAAAAGCAAAGGTCGTGTGTCTGATTTTCTCCAAAGTTTGTGACTACGATTTACCCCGAGACTTTGCTACAGAAATGACTTCTGCATTAGTACACAATCAAGGATAAGAGTAGAAAGGAGTTACTTATTGTTATTTTTAATTGGCAACAAGGATCACATTTGATGTGATGTGTCATTCTTCCATTGGATGAAAAGATGACATACGATACAACTGGTATGTTTATATCGTCGAACTTCAGGTTGACGTGATCAAGGAATTCAGTATGATCAAATAATTCGAACATCTCCTCTCCATATATCCTGCCCATATTGTAAAAGCAGCAGAGTAACCAAGTTATGGGAGGTACTACTATAGGGTTCAAATACTTTTGGCCACTTTATCCTGGTCTTGAAGCAACCCTTCGTACAGACCCCACGTTAAGGAGATGTGTGTGTGTGTCGGTGGACGCGCATTGCTTTCCTTGTGAGGAATTTTGTCATTACGAGGTAGTTTTCCTGTACCTCATAGTGAACACACGCCTCACAAGGATAGGGTAAAATCGAAAAATACCTCATAAAGACAGTAAAAATATATTTCACCAAAATTTCGAGTGTTTCTTGTAGGTTAGGTTAGTTTTAAATTTTAAATTTTGGAAAAACCTCACAAGGATAGGGATGCGCGCCTGTGCGCGCGCGAAGGGTTGCTTCAAGACCAGGATAATGTGGGCAAAAGTATTTGAACCCGATAGTACATTAATACCGACATTGCACAAACTATGTGAACGCTCTTTGTTAAAAAGTTGCACCTTAAAATGTAGTTTTGGCTTCTGTCGTATTTTAGGTGCCACCAAGGTATATTTTTCCCTCGCGTAGTACATAGTAGGAATAGCCGAAACCAAGCGTGATTGGATAAATTAGTTACTGCTCTTGGGAAGTTATGGAAGCCAGGGGTGCTATTCAGCTTGTCAATTATTAGCTCCCCTTTACCAACTGCACACTGTGCTTGTGTATTGCCGAAGTAGATCTACTCCAACTTTACCAATGAACAAGGGAAAAGACATATCAGTAACATTATGAAACTCCTAGTAGCTGACTCGCCGCCAAATTTTGGTAACACTGCTTGGCCCACCTGCTCACTTGGAAATACAGCAGTATGATAGACCCCTACCAGTTGGAGCATAGGCTGTCCCTCTGCACACTACTGTCGTGCTTCGGGGGAAAGTAGTACTACATGCACGTTGGTGAAGAGTCACCGCGCGGACAAAGCCCCAAGGGCGCTATGATCAGCACGTCTCGCCTCCATTGACGTGGACCCCACCGTATTTGACCTCTATAAAAATAATAATAAAAACAACAACAATAATAATAATAATTTATTACGTCTTGGGGGTTAGCCCTTAGGACGGAGAGAGCTTTCCCCGACACAAAATTCAGGACACAATGATACAATAAAACTCAAGTACATTAATAACATTCATCATTCATCATAGTATACCATGGGGTGCTCAGTACTGCTAATATGCTAACAAATTCAATAATTAATTGACCGTATCGTTCATAATCCTTATGTATATCAAAATATTTATCCGTTGGTCTTGCTATAATAATATGATGCCAGCATTTTCTAACAATAGTTTTGCTTTATTAAAGAACACAGTCATATAATTTGTAAATTTCCTGGGCCGGTATATCATCCAAAATCCAGTACAATCCATCCGGTGGGACCGAAGGCCATGATATGAGTAATGTTCTCCTCGGGACAGAAAAAAGTGCAAGTGTATAACATGTGGTGATAGTAAATTCCTCCTTGATATTGCGTAATGAACAGTAGTTCTCTAAATCTAGCTGTATTTTGTATCCGTTTATATATATAACCAGGCTGATTCATTCCGGAGGTTAGCCACAAGTCCAATTGAATGTAGCGGTAAATTGTAGGTTAGATAATTTTCTAGAAATTGGGAATTGTTAAGTAATACATAATTAGCATATCTTTTTGAATTGTTTAGGTCTGTATAGTCCTGTTGAATCGTTGCATCAATATATGTGATTAGCATCTTTTGACTCTGACGACTATATTTCCTCTAATTGTTGAAGGGGAATGTGAAAATCTATGGCAACTACTACATAGGCGATGAGTGTTGACGGACATATAAGCGGAAAGAGAGGATAAGGCTTTTAGGTATATTGATAGTAGTATAGCTGCTGATACTTTTACACTTAAAATGTTGACATGCTGATGCAACTTTCTACTTTCCGTTGCATATTGTGAGAATATTGGCTGCACAGGGAAAGCACAAAGAAGTTTTCACCTTACAAGAGAACGACACAGGGTCTCCCCCTCCGATTTCGCTGAAACTTGCATGAGGGGTTCATCATGAGCCAAAACCACAGGGGTGAAAGTCCTAAATGCAGATATTCAGCCGTTTCCGAGATATGAGCGACAAAAGCATCCGAATTTTGGCCGAGCTCATAGGGGTCGGGCGAGAAAGGAGAAAGTGCAAGGCAAAATGCGGTAGTCTATTGCCGCATTTATTAGTGAAATTTACCTGCATATTAATTACAATCGGTTTGGGCAGGTGGAGAGATTATTATATAGCGTACATATTGAATTGATAAGGCTGAAGAGATTCCTATTACACAATTTTTTGGTACAAAAGCCCTTGATTCGCAGTTGACAGAAGCGAAAGAAAGCAACCTTTACCACTCGACTACTGCCTTTTACCTTGCACTTGCTCCTTTCTCGCCAGACGCCTATGCGCGCGGCCAAAATTCGGATACTTCTGTCGTCATATCTCGGAAACGCTGAAGATCTGCATTTCTAACTTTCACCACTGTGGTTTTGGCTCATGATGTACCCCTCATGCAAGTTTCAGCCAAATCAGAGGGGGAGACCCTGTGTCGTTCCCTTGTTAGTGTTTTAAAAAGGGTGTTGATTCCAGGTAATGTGTGTAATCTACATCAGTATGAGCAAATAATATTATGGAAACGAGATTGCTTTTCCAACAACGCAGCCCAAAATCGCTTGACTTCTAGTCTTAATTTTAGCATATTTGCTGTGACGTAGATGTGGGGACTAGAATAGTTACTCATGTTTACACGAGTATTGAGAGATTGGTTTTCAAAATTCCCTCATTCGGCTAAACTTTCGTAAAGCAGGATAAAGCGTTACCTGTAAAAGCCACAGGAAATAATATTAACACAATACCTGCATGATCAAATAAAATAAGTAGTAAATATTACACTCTCAGCTATGTAACTTCAATGTTGACTTCACATTTATGCAAAAACTGGATGTAAAATATAGCAGCTACCTTAATTTCTCTAGTTTTGATGCTGTTCAAAACATACATAACTTATAATTATGTGTATGACATGTCGCCATGGCCCATTAAATATGAAATCTTGATTCTTCGTTTCATATTTGCATATAGCCTATATCAGTCACTCACAAGGGGGGGGACATGAAGTGGGCTCTGTCAGATTTGCATGAAACGTGCACAGTAGGTGTATCACAGGCCTACAATTTCACTGGTATGGGCCATTTTCTGCTACGGCCAGCCGTTGTCGATCTATGAGGGACAATAGATCCGCATGGGTGCGTTCAGGAGAGTAAGGTGAGGAGATGGGAAGCGTTAGGAAAGCTGGCTGTTCAGTTTCCAGGGGCACGCAGCTAGTAAACAACAAGGTAACCAACAGCGCAATTCTCTAAGGAGGGGTTAGAATCACGTTAGAATCATCTTCAGTTGTTGTTCCCTTGGCAAGCTGCTTTGCAAGTGAGGCCTTTAACCCTTAACCACTTAGGTGGCCGAAACACCTTTAACTACTTCGGTGGGGCCTGAGCGGCCCCAACGGTATATTTGATTCTCTGCTTATCAGCGAAATTGTTATAGTGGACTTTTCAGATACAGAAAGTTAAGATCAGATCATTCAGCTTCCGAAAACTTAAAAATCACACACTGAGCCAGCATATTCCGACAGAAAAATGGGTATTGTTTGTCACGGGTGGGCTGACTCTTGTCAGCCACTCGCCGCAGCACTGAGCGGCTCCAGGTGGGACATATTTCGAGTGGTTTTCTGGGTGATGGTTTCGGAAGATGTCTGCACGAAAGTGTACACCAGTTTCTCGAAGCAGCTACCCCCCCGTTTTGTTCCTGATTTGCATCGAAAGTTCTCGTTATTATTGTTTCACGTCGATAAGATGCGTGCAACATGGGTCACATATATGAAGTGAACCGTGCATTGGCATTGTGGGTACAGGGTAAGGGTAATGTGAGACGGAAAAAAAGCAAACATAAGAAATAATATTGGTCCTGAAGATGATTCGAACCCCTCCTTAGAGAATTGCGCTGCTGGTTGCCTTGTTGTTTACTAGCTGCGTGCCCCTGGAAACTGAACAGCCTGCTTTCCTAACGCTTCCCGTCTCCTTGCCTTACTCTCCTGAATGCACCCATGCGGATCTATTGTCCCTCATAGATCGACAACGGCTGGCCGTAGCAGAAAATGGCCCATACCAGTGAAATTGTAGGCCTGTGATACACCTACTGTGCACGTTTCATGCAAATCTGACAGAGCCCACTTCATGTCCCCCCCTTGTCAGTCGGACCTGTGGATATTCTAGTAACTTGGATGCAACTATAACTTATGCAACCGGTATTTTAGACGTTGCCTACCTCAAGTAACACCTCTCCATAGAAGTTACAATGGCATTAGGTGTAACATCTAAAACGGCACCGGTAAAAAAAAAACATTGAAGTTACATGGCTGAGAGTGTACCGGTGATATGTTTTCATGTTAAGAGTGAAATGAGACATTTGAAAGATGTCTACTTTTCGGTCATTAACTTCTGAAAAAACTTTATCGATGCTTTAATTTCTCAGCCGCACAAAGTAAAATCTCATGCTATGATAGGATTAGTAACTGTATACAGTACCTATGTGTGTAAACATAGTAGTAACAAAATCCAGATGGCTTCTGATGATGAGGCAGTCAAAAGGCAGAGCCGCATGCTATTCTGATGAGAGGCAATGCACATTACATTACTGACTGTGCGGTGGGTGGCACTGGAAAAGTTTAATTCCTGAAGGAAAGTCTTGTCTTCGAGTCGCTAGAGGATATACCTACCGTATACATGAATTATTGCTACAGTATACAGTATATGGACTTCAAAATGAAGTGAAAAAATGTACTATTGGTCAAATGTTATTGCCAAGAGTATGTACTCTATGTCTTGTGAATGCCACTACCTGCGATATGTGCCTCAAGTGTGACGATGAGTGAGAATAATATGGGTTACACGTCACACTCATCATAGGAGAGATACGTATAATACAGAGTAGCCTAGTAATCAACGCGTGCTTTCACTCACATTTGGTCGATAGTACAATAATGCTGTGTCTGAAAAATCTTGTTTGGCAGGACACATGCAAACTCTTCATCAGAACTAAGCAGTTGTTTCTGACCCACATGCGCCATTTTACTTGGGGTGATAGTTGTAATATATCAGTATTCAGTCTTGCAAACTGTGTCAAAGAAGCAACACTGACCAGTATGTTTATTAGAACATGAAATGAGACAAGGGATTCTGCTGCTCGAGATGACCATATAGTGAATAATTATGTTAGGGTCACATCCTGGAAACGGCCATCAGCTGAAAAAAACGAGGGCTGTAGGTCTGGTTGTTTCAAAACAGCCACTGCTACACGTAGACCTGGCCGTTCCTGCTCATTCATATCCCTATGGATATGGATGTCATGAGGATATGGATGGAGCCCTTTGTGTTGGTGTGGATGTGGGGCTTTGGGGTGACTGCACGTCTGCACCAGGACTGTCCTTTGTTGTGACCCTGCCAGGCACGGTCAGTCTCATTGCCCGATGATTTTAGTTAGTCTCGAGTGTAGCGAGCTGAGCGCTTATTGTATGTTGTGTATCTGCCCAACAAAATTGTCCGTCTTTGTATTGTACGCTGCAGGCCAACGAAAGTTATTGTCGCTTGGCCAATCGTCAATAGCTGGAATGTGCTTGGCAAAGCCACAATAACATTTGTGGCCTGCGGCGCACAACGACGGACAGTATTGTTGGGCAGATACACAACCCACAATAAGAGCTCAGCTCGCTACCCTCGCAACTGGCCAAAATTATCTGGCAAAGCGACGGACTGTGCCTGGCAGGACATACCTGGTGCAGTCGCCCCAAAGCTCCACAGCCACACCAACACAAATAAAGGTCTCTATCCATCTCCCCATCACTTCCATATCCATAGAATGATATCCGAGTATTAATAAGCAGGAACGGCCAGAACTAGCTGTGGCTGTTTTAAAACGACCAGACCTAGTTCCGGCATGTTTGGAAATGACCAGACCTAGGTATGGTCGTTTTTTCGGCCGACGGCCGTTTTCGAGGTTTCAGCCTAAACATATACGTACTCATACAGTGCGCGAACCACAACTTTCGAGGATTTGCGGTAACCAGCACTGGTAAGCCGAAAAGTTGATAGGAATCATTATGTACCACCCTGCATATGCAATCAGAATGAGAGAGTAAAGTTGAAGGCAAGCGTATTGGCCCTAAATATTATTAATTGAGAGGAATATTGAGATATTGGATAGGATAACAAGATTGATGGGAGCTCAAGTCCTCCATCTTTTCAGCTGCTACCATCCTCCTTGAGCGGTTTCCTAAGAACAGCTGATCCTATTTGGCTATGCATCAGCACGCGCTTCCGAATTATAACGGAGAATTGATTACCATCTTGCCAGTTAAAGGTTATGGGGATTACATCGGTTGCTGGGCGTATTGGAAGTCCGACACTGGTGTCGACATTATTTTCCATTAATTTCGCACTGGTGAAAACGGCAAGTCCAGGCATGGATTTTGGGCCAATTGTCCATTGTTTAAGTGTGTGCAGAGTCTCCCTTTGACAAGCGGTTTTCGCTGGATGCCTATAATAATTGTTCCAATTGCGTGCGCAAGAGGATAAGGAGATTAAATCATTATTGGGGCTAATGTGTCGCATTTCCACGCTCTTATTTGTGAACTACAAGTTGTAACACCCGAGCACGAAACTGCATGCACAGTGTTGCATATTTGGAGGATGATTGCAGCTGTGGCCCTTCCCAAAACGAGCGCATCCTGCCAAACTTCTCAGGTGGAAAATAAACTCTGCAACCACCCACATGCACAGAACAATACGCTGATTCCCACTGCCTTCCAAAACGTGAGCAGTTTCCATCATTATGCATGCCATACGGAACTTGTGGAAATTATATCGGTCTCCTCCTCTTGCACATGATGCGTTGCCACTTTTCGCCCACCTTTGTTGGTGCGTATTGTCGCGGGAGCAGTTGGACTGATGCTGGTTGAGTCAAATTGAGTAAGTGGAGGCTCTTAAATATAAACTGTCGACCATTCGACGTCCGTTTGGCAGATTCTTGACAGCTGTATAAGCCGGGATCGCAGGTGCTTCTTCGTGGGCACACTATATTGATTTTCAATACTCCGGATAGATTACTTTTACCGACTTCCTTCCAACTCGTCAAGTTATTTTTGTGTCGATGAACTTGAAGAGAGAAATAAATGACTGGCAACTTCTGGATGAGGCCGACAGGTTGGCAGAGGTGCGGGAGGGGTTTCTAATTACCGTTCTGGGTCTAGCCAAAATGCCTGTAGGCTCACAAGTGCTGCCATTCTGTAATCTAGGACTGAGGCCTGGCTGGCTGGCTGGCTGGCTGGCTGGCTGGCTGGCTGGCTGGTGCTTCTCCTGTGTATGTATCCTCACAACCCATTATTCGTCATAACTCAACCTCGTGCTAAATGCCAGAGGCTTCTTCTCAACTCCCTTCTTACCCCTCCTCCTCCTGCTCCTCCCTACCCGCCTGCTCCTTCGCTTACCATCAGCACGCGGAAAGTCTCTCCTATTATTTTCTGCGCTTCCATTTTCCCGGACTAGGGGAAACAGGAAGGAAGGAAGGATGGAATTTTTTGTGTGCCACAAGCTGCGTAATATCGCAAATTCTGAACCTCAGAAATATTGGTTTTTCTCGTGTCCGCATCTCAAGAGGGAAGAAATGGGTCATGGAGAGAGGATTCATGAAAGAAGGAAGGATGGAAAAGGCATTGTCATAGCGTGGGGGTTGAGTGGAGCAGAAGAAGGCGAGAGGAAGAAAAAAAGTTCAATCCTGCACCCGGGAGAGCCAGGATTTACAGCAGGGATTGTATGCAAATAACAGCAAACTTTTCTGCGCCGTATAAGATTAGCTATTTTGTTGTTACATTACAGGTAAGCCGACTAGGTACCGTCACCGAAAAAGAGATGTCTTTATCAATTGAAAACGATAAACGTGTCATGATCTTTTTAAAAACTCCGCTATTTGGGTTGCCGCTCGAGAGGGACAGTTTCGAGTGTTTTGGTATTCGTTACTTCAGGCAGTGTGTTGATAGGTGGAGTGTTGAGGCTGACGACAGCTGTTTAAAGATATAACTTAATTGTACGATATATGTTTCAAGTAAGTGCATGAACACGATAAATATGTGCAAAGTTTTAAGCGGACCTTTTAGGATGCTGCTTGCTTGTGAGAATGGCTGTTCCGAGTTCCAAGTTAACAAAATTCCTGATAAGACACTCCACCAGCAGGTTTTGAGAAAAAAATGTCAGAACTTCTAGTAATTATACTAACAAATCCTAGACGAGTGATTCCGAAATTCGAGGTGCACAGACAGTATGTCCCTAGCAGCTAAAATGGGTCCTTGTAAACAAGCACTTGTGATTTTGGTGGGTGCGAAAAAAAGAAACGGCCATGCTTTTCCTGCTATTGTGCCGTTGGCGTTGTTGTCGAAGCACTTCGAATTGAAATGGGAACTCTGAGAGTGAGGTCGGAGGAACTCACATGAACACTTACCCAACTCTAGTAACATTAAAAACAGGCGCATAATCACTTGACAAACTTTGACACGCTTTGTACTTACGAAACTCTGCTTCAGTTCGTAATTCAATAATTGTCTCGCATGGCCCTGGAGAATCCTAGAGAGCCACACGAGGTATGCGAGAACAGACACGCTGTTGTCCTGCTCAAATATTACAAGTGAAAATAATACTTTAAAATTACGTCACTTGCAATAGTTGCATTTACTTGCCCTGATCTGAAAATATTGGGACACCCCCAAAAAATGGAGTGGTGGGGTTATACACAGGATGTGATAAAAAGTTTCCATTAAGAT
>JYFJ02005099.1:2679-27160 GCA_000934665.2 Catajapyx aquilonaris
CGGTTAGAATTGCACCGTTTCCACATTTCCAGTCCTCCCCATCGCCCGGAACTGATTTGAACTGCTGTGTGAGTGTTTAGGGCAGGGGTGGGCAAACTTTTTTCCGAAGCGGCAGAAGAAGGAATCTTGCTCGCCCATGCTTGAACTATGCTTATATTCGATTCCTTCTTCTGCCGCTCCGGAAAATGTCGCTGGCGGTTGGCTCGATATATGACCAACAGTGTACTCCGTTCGCACCCGTACCTGTTACATACCATTCGCTACACAACTCCTGACGTACTTGGTACACACCCGCCCCGGTACGTCCCTGTCCGCTGTACACACCCGTACCTGGTATGAACCTGTCTCCAGTACGTACCCGTCCCCGGTACATACCCATCCGATGTACACATGTGTACTCGGTATGCACCCATACCTGGTACATACCGTCCGCTGTACACGCCAGTACCCGGTATGAACCCGTCCCCGGAACGCACCCATCCACCGTACATATAATAATCGTCCCCAGTGCATATTATTTTATTCATCCTTGTCATCTTTGCATGGCCGCCATCTTTGAAATCTTCTCGGCATCTTTGCATCAGCCTCATAGCCAGCTGAACCAAAGCCAACCTTTGACTCAGTGCTAGCTGTTGACAAGTGGCTATAGGGCGACATCTATTGCATTTTTTCATGACTTCGTGCAATGAATCATCTGTAACGTGCCAAATTCAAAGTCCAGAAATGTTACATCCATGTTTCATAGTTGTTTACGATTGACCCAATGGGTGTCAAATTCATGACTAAGGAACGGACTTCTAGGTTCTTATAAACCCTCAAATAGGTAGGCATTTACGCCCTGAAAATAGTCAAAATAGGCTCTTAATAGGCAGTAAAAATCAAGAAGGTCCTCATTTAATTTCATTCCTATGCCACTGACAGCCTACTCTTGGCCATGGAATTTTGTAGCACAGTAACAAACTAGCAGTTGTTCCATATTTTCATTGGTTAATTGCAGTTATTCAGTGACACCTGTCTGACAATACATTTTTATATGTTGAAAATGACCTTTCGACATCACACAAAGTAACTGGATCATACTTGAAAAGTGAAATGTCTTCTACAGTTAGTTCATCTGGCATGCCTACAGCTTCTTGGCCCTTCGCAGGTTGAATCGTGAGGGATGCCTTGAATGGAAAACCCGAAAACCCC
Organism: Catajapyx aquilonaris; assembly: GCA_000934665.2. Lineage (NCBI taxonomy): Eukaryota > Metazoa > Arthropoda > Diplura > Dicellurata > Japygidae > Catajapyx > Catajapyx aquilonaris. The sequence goes on from JYFJ02005099.1 coordinate 3,871, forward strand.
TCGAAAATCGGACAGAATGGCGTCAAAAAGGTGGAAATAGGTGCAAAATAGGTGCTAATAGGCCATTTAGGTCCCAATGCCAAAAATAGGCAATTTTAGGTTCCATTATATCAAAAACTTTCCCTTCAGTAAAAAAAAAGAGAAGTAAGACCTCCGCGGCGGAATGAAGGTACTGAAACAAGGCAGGCGCATGTAAGACCTTCACCAATTGATTTAAGCTGTACCATAGGTCTTACTCAAGCAATTACCAATTTACTACTCATGAAATCTCCTTTCTGAAAACAAATTTGTGGAATTTCTGTCGTACTACTAGCTACTTCTAACTTAGCAGTACCAGTGTAGTGCAATGGTATACTGCTAAGTTAGCAGTAACTACAGAACTATAGTTAATAGTAATAGTAGTACGACGAAAATTCCACCCATTAATTTTCCATGAGCCACCCAATATTAGTGTTTTATGAAATTAGGAACTTCAATATTAAGCGCATTGAATTTCTATGCGATTATGCAAATTATTGCTATGAAACATTCATGCAGAATCGTCACCTCTTTTAGATGCTGATTTTAACTCTAACATTTAATTTTTCAGATATAAACGTTAATTGGTGAATTTTAGAGGGTCTTTTTCGATTGGACCAAGTCTGTTAGAATGGATTTAGTTTTTCCCCCATTTTTTTCCTTTCATAATAAAATCCTACCTATACTGCTCTGAGTAGTTTGCAGCAGTCATTTTACGAGCCGTTCCATACCGTACTTGAGAATTGCTTGAGTAAGACCTATGGTACAGCTTAAATCAATTGGTGAAGGTCTTACGTGCGCCTGCCTTGTTTCAGTACCTTCATTCCGCCGCGGAGGTCTTACTTCTCTTTTTTTTTACTGAAGGGAAAGTTTTTGATCTAATTTCAGTTCTTTTTTGACAGTACACGTAACTTATGCTCTACACTATACTGTCTGCACTATGAATGCATTGGAGACGATTTTCGTCGCTTAGAAGTCCCTAAAATTATTTTCACAGAGATAGTCGTAAAAAAACGAAAGTCGAGTGCTACCAGCCAACGGTTAGTCTGATTCAATTAGTCTGGCTTAATAGTACAGTTGAATCCGGATAAAACAAACTTCAAGAGACTGTGAAAAAAGTAGGTTATAACCGAGGTCTGTTATAGCCGAATCGTCACGCAACGAAATCATAAATTTCTGATTTCAATATGGCTCTACTATGCACTATACTAGACAACATACTGATTAATGAAATCTGTCACAAATGCAATATTGGCTCACCCGAAAATTATGCAGGACCAAATTATCCGAAATTTCCTTCTGCCGTCTCCTTTTTGCAAATTTTATACCTGGAAAACAATACTGTATTTTCCCACTGAGGGTCCAAGAAATGGTCTGTTATACCCGAGGTGAGCGGAAAATGAGTCTGTTATATCAGGAGTGAAAATACACAGTGCCTAATGGAAGCATGCCGGGACAGCCTTTATAACCAAGTCTGTTATAGCCGAGGCTGTTATATCCGGATTCAACTGTAAATCTGTAATAAGTGCAATGCGTTCACACCAGCGCAGCGGCAGGGTAACATTTGGCTAATAACAATATGGCGAGGTGGTAAATAAGTATTGACGTTTCTAGGTGATGGCGTCATGAACAAATGAAGTAATGACAAAAAAATTAAGAGGTAAAAAAATCACAGCTCCAATCCTGTAGCAGTGGGAACTGTGATATTTTGAACATAGATCCTCACCATCCCACTGCACCTTCTGCCCTTTGATGAAATTCATTGTTGAAATCTATGCTACGGTCTTACTAAGGGGCTATCGCCCCTTAAATAAAACTGCGATTTTTGAGGTCCTTTTGTTATAAAACTGATAAGATATTTTGGTTCTGATGTTCTGTCTACAGAATAAACCTAGAAATCCGTTCTCTATTCATGACCATTCATTATAACTGAGGAAGTAAATAGCGAAATTTAGAAATTACGCCATTAAGTTAATTGCTGTTATCTATATCAAAGATGGCTGCCATGTCATTGGGCTTTTGCTAATTATGCACTTTGTAATGCCTTGTTTTTCACCATAGTGCAGCTAAAAGATGCCAATAATTATTAGCTTCAACTCCAAAACGTTTTCATGGGTAATTTTAGCATATTGGAAGGAAAAATAAGGCAACGCTCAATGGAATTGGACACTAGTGCAGGCAAGAGTAATCCGACCCTCAGCCTCATTTTTTTAGCGTATTATCGATCACTGGACGTAAAAAATGTCAAACTTGTGCAATGTATAGAAGAGGACCTGAGTCATGCACACAAATAGTTTTTCACTCCATGTATAAGCATTATTGCACTAGGAGAGCTAGAGAATGGTGCGAAATTCAAATTATTTTTGCACTTTTTTGCATAAACATTTTATAACTAAAGAATTAACTTCAAAACCTGGTTGTGACCTGGTTTGAATGACCTCCCCTCTCATTGGGATGCCCTATAAGAACTTTAATCTTTGTCATGCCACTTTTACTAATGACAATTTTTGCTGCCCAAAGAAAACTAGCAGGCAGCATATTCATTGGCCCAAAACAAGTCAAATACGTACAGGTGAGAAATGTTGAGGCACCAACGGGAAATAAGATAGACGACCAGACAAATCGGCCTGCCCCTACAGACACATGCAGAAACACACATTGACACCTTTTCATCAGATATCACCAGAAAGGTGGACCCACACACCTAGAGTGGTTGTTCAGATAGCAGGATATGAAAGTAACAATCATCACCAATAAAGAGGAACCTTGCAACCTTCCACTATTAATGATTATCACATTCATATCCTGCTCTCTAGACAACCACTCTAGGTATGTGGGTCCACCTTTCTGGTGATATCGGATGAAAAGGTGATGTGTGTGTTTCTACACATGTCTAGGGGCAGGTCAATGTATCTGGTTGTCTATCTCGTTTCTGGTTGGTCCTCAACATTTTTGACTTGTTTGGGGCCAATGAGAAAACTGTCAGCTGGACGACATGTTAGTACAAAACACCCTGTATAAAGGAAGATATTAGTATAGTCAATAAGTTCCCGTCCCGGCTGCGGGAGGCCGGTAGGTGACACGGAGACAGGTGCTGCTGTGGTTGGCTGTGAGGTACATTAGCAGTCACCAACCTGGCCAAGAGTGAACTCGGTGTGCTGCGTAATAGCTGCGGTACACAGTCGAAAAATGTCGTTCACCATATCAGGCGCGTCCAAGGCGGACGAACGGGCAGTAATTCAGTTCCTGTGTGCAGAGGGAGCAGGACCGAAGGCGATTCATACACGCATGAGGGCTGTGTATGGAGACACTTGCGTGACGTACTCAACAGTGAAGGACTGGGTACGCCATTTCCGCAGTGGTCGACAAGGCGCTTGTCCATCGACAGGATTGCTGAGCAGGCTTGCATCGTTGGAGGCAGTAACAGGTCGGCCTGACCGTGCCATGTCCGACATGCCTTGTCAACCACTGCGGAAGTGGCGTACCCAGTCCTTCATTGTCGAGTACGCCACGCAAGTGTCTCCATACACAGCCCTCGTGCGTGTATGAATCTCCTTCGGTCCCGCTCCCCCTGCACACAGGAACTGAATTACTGCCCGTTCGTCCGCCTTGGACGCGCCTGATATGGTGAACGACATTTTTCGACTGTGTACCGCAGCTATTACGCAGCACACCGAGTTCACTCTTGGCCAGGTTGGTGACTGCTAATGTACCTCACAGCCAACCACAGCAGCACCTGTCTCCGTGTCACCAGCCGGCCTCCCGCAGCCGGGACGGGAACTTATTGACTATACCTAGTATAATGAAATCACTCATTTATAACTCTGACGGCAAAATAAAAAAAAACCCTGAAGCCTTTATGGCTTATGCACATGCTACGTCTTAGTAGCACATTGGCTGATCAATTTGCAAAATGGTATGAAAAACACATTTCTTTTTACAAAATGAAGTTATTTGTAATCCCTGGACACTTGTGCAGTAGTTTGTCATTTGCTCATAAAGATATTTTTAAAATTTAAGCAAAAATCTGAGAGAGAGAGGGGGGGGGGAAGGGAGAAAGGAGCTTCAACCTCCTTAACCCTTTGAGACACATGGGTAGATTCTAATGCATTTCCTTTTGGAAAGTCACGTGTCATGGTCACTGGGCATCAGATGCCACAGACTCCTTTCCACCTGGATCCCTGGTGCTGGACTCAAATCAAGTCCAGATCTTCCCAGACAGGGGCCTGGAGTACCCCCAACGCCAGATTAACCCCCCAGCCACCCTTAGGCAGTTGCAATCCGCCCCTCCCCTGCATGCTGCTTAAAAATTCAATTTTTCTCTAGCGCCTTTATTTTATTTTATTTAAAAATATACAGGGTGCTCAAAAACTCGCGGAAAGTGGCCACGTAGCCTGATAGGTCTCGCAAAACTAATATAGGGATGTGGAAGTAGTTTTGGGCTAACTTGCATAATTTTTGCGTACGACGCCTTTAAGATTTCGGGAGTTTCATGACGTCACATCCGTCTTGAGGCCCCATTGCGTCATCATACATGTTGTTGTGGCTGTTGCCATTGGCACTGATTATTGTTGCGAATATAGTCAACTGTGATTGTTGAGAAATAAACAACGATTTCAGTTTGTATCTATGGCCAGTCGACACCTCAATCGCCAGACTGAAATCGTTGTTGATTTCTCAACAATCACAGTTGACAATATTCGCAACAATAATCAGTACCAATGGCAACAGCCACAACAACATGTATGATGACGCAATGGGGCCTCAAGATGGATGTGACGTCATGAAACTCCCGAAATCTTATTAAAGGCGTCGTATGCAAAAACTATGCAAGTTAGCCCAAAACTACTTCCACATCCCTATATTAGTTTTGCGAGTCCTATCAGGCTACGTGGCCACTTTCCGCGAGTTTTTGAGCACCCTGTATATGAGGGGGTGAAAATCAAAAACCGACAGCTCCGTCATAAACGTAACGGAGAAAAACGAGAAAAACCTACAGTTTCGCCGTATGTCAACGTAGACACCTGAATGTAGCGGCTATAGATTCCTTTACGAGCAACTCAACCATTGGTAAGTTATTATGAAATCATCCGCCATTACCCAAGGAGCTGTGGACCGTCCATTCCGCCACTGGCCGGTTTTTGATTTGCAACAGGCTGGAGCTGGCGGTTTTTGATGCAAAATTGAGTGAGGGAAACATGAAACACAGGTTTATCCGGCGTGTAAATGTTTAAGTTTATTCCACGCTTACATACCAACGTTCCATTGCATTACGCAAGGTGTTCTGCTAAAATTCCGTAAATTCTGTAAAATTCGCACCGTCGTTATCCGTACGAGCTTCGCAGTATGTACTGTCTCCCATAGCTTTAGTTTCGTGATGGAGCTGGCGGTTTTTGTTACGGAGGTCGCTTTTCACCCCTGAATTTGACGGCTTTGTTGTAGGGTTTTAAATACCATATTCAGGTATTATGTACTCCATGGCATGAGGAATGCATTGCCGGCGCTAACTCATTTTTTTTGTTTTTTGGAGCTGTCGGTTTTTGATTTTCACCCCCTCATATATTCCAGCTTACGACTGCCGCCTGCCCCTAGGCAATTGCCTTTTCTGCTGATTGGTAAATCTGGCACTGACAAGGGAAGTGTCTGTAGGGCCATCGGCCAATCGGCCCGAAAATGACACAAGGGGTAAATTGCAGGCCAGAAATTCATTGGTGAAAGTAAAAAGTCGCATTAGCCAAGCGTTTTCGAGATATGGGCGACTATAGGTGCCCGGCAAACCTGCTCGGTGACAATGGGGGCGCATTCGGCAGAAGGAATTATAAACAGTCTTCGTGGCTCAGTCGGTAGCGCGTCCGCGTCATGATCCGAAGTCTCCGCGTTCAAGTCCGCGGGAAGCGACTTTTTTCCCCCCCCCTCCCTCTCTCGTCTCGGAGCATCGTTTTCTTTTTCTTTCTTCCCCAACACCGTTTATCACCGCATATCTTCCCTTTTGCAATCAACAGGAATAAATAAACAGCTTGCTGGGAAGTGTATTACTTTTTTTTCTTCTGCCGATGCTTACCTACTCTCTCCATGGCTTCATATTCGGAAAAATTAATAGTCACAAGCTCAGTAAATAATAACTTTTTCGTGTTTGCCGGGCACCTATAGTCGCCCATATCTCGAAAACGCTTGGCTAATGCGACTTTTTACTTTCACCAATGAATTTCTGGCCTGCGATTTACCCCTAGTGTCATTTTCGGGCCGATTGGCCGATGGCCCTACAGACACTTCCCTTGTGAGTAGGCCTACCCTTCATTCACAAGCTTGCAAGAACCAATATTTTCGAATAAATCGTAGACATTTTCGCATGAGTGAGAAGTAAATGGACAAATGGGGTGTGAGAGTTGGCCTATTGCCCTCACTCAAGCTATGACAGATTATTCTCACATTGGACCGAGGCAGTTTGGAGTAGGGGATACGGTGTCCGACTGCTAATCGGGAGGTCCTGGGATCAAATCCCGGGGCCGGCAACTCTGACCGTGGTTTTCTGTGGTTTCCCACGGTCCCTCCAGGAAAATTCCGGAGTTGTTTCCGTAATTAACAGGCCACAGCCGCTTCCTTCCGTCCCTATCCCATCCCAAAAAGTGCAGTAAAATGAAAGCAAAGAGTTCCAGGCAAAAGAAAACTTCCCCCCTAAAGAGCCGAAAAAGGCTGATAACGGGGTATGAATTATTGATTATTATTATTATTATTCTCACATTGTGGTGAGTACCCCTCAAAATACTGTTACACGTAAAGTCACTGGCATTTGCTCCATGGAACTTACTTCAGCAGGTGTCCGAGTGTACGGCCAAACTTTGACACCAAGCATGGCTCTTGGTCTGGCAGTGTGAACAGATGGTACAGGAGTTTAATAAGCGCAATATGGTCTTCCTTGGAAAAGTACAACCCATACATCTTCAGGTACCTGCAAGAACATTCATTATAATGACAGAAAATGCAGAGAGATCATCAAGCATACCTATTGAGCTGGTATACCCATGTCACGGTTCCAGGACGAATCTCTGAGAGCAAAACAGTTCGTCCCAGGTTAGTCTTAATTTCATGGAATGCATCCCGTGCTTCTGAATCCAGGGCATCCCGTCTATCTTGAAAATAGGGTAGGAATGGGTTGTACACATTGGGCTTCTGGGGTCTGCAAACAGCTGGTGAGTGTACGGCTAACGAAGACGGCTGCATCTTGCTTCTGCTGGTGAGCGCAGCCAGTACGAAACTGCTGCCTCACAACTCTCAACAACAACTGCACCGTCACTACATTACTTGCTCTTTCCCCTCGTTAGCAGTAGCAGCCATCGCTATGATCGGCTATGATGATGCAGGATCGCTGTGCAGGATGCAAATCGAACAAGTTTCATGAGGTTTCGAAATCAATCTTTTTTTAAAATAGGATTGTCCTACCAGAATTAAAACATGCTCAACCTTTTAGAGTATTAAATTTTGGTTTAAAACTACATTTAGAATGTACGTGTCAGCATATGTGTTGATTCTTGCATCTGGCAATCAGCCGCCATGTTTACTCGAGCCCGCTCGTTTCAAATCGGAGAGGGACAAAAATTACGACATAAAAGGATTCTGGTGGCTTTTGAGGCCTGCTGACTGGACTTAAGGGACCTTCGATGACCTTAACTGAACAGGCACCGATGTGTTAACACATCGGTGCATGGCAGTATGAACTGGCCTTGTGGCCAGACTGCAGGCAATAATATGTGGATCTCACCACTGCACTGCTTTGCTTATGAGTAGAGTCCGGATTTTTAGGCACAAAAAACCCTGAAATAGGCACTTAAATAGGCACGTAAAAACCTAAAATAGGCACAAAAAGTTTACCTTTTTGGGCATATATGGAGGATAATGTTACAGAAAAAAGAATAATTTTATAGGCCTAAAGTATAAAATTAAGGTCGCAAATCAGAGAAAAAACCGAATAACAACGATCAACTGACAAAAAATCACACAATGGTCAAAAGACACAAAGTGCAAGCAAGTATCACTTGCTCTGGACTTTACCGCTTATAGACGGTTTCCACATGCATCATACTTGCACAACATGTTGCCAAATATCTTTCAAATCATAGGAAAATTTAGACAAATATTTGGTATGCGTGTCACGGAAACATGATTCGTAGTATTACTTCTGAACGATTTTGGTCCTTTCAGGCGCAGAAAAAAAAATACTCATAAAAAAACCAAACATGCCTCTGAAGGAATAGGCCCGGAATAGGCCCAAAAAGTCCCGAAATTGCTTCAAAAAGGTCAAAAACTATCCCAAATAATGCCAAATAGGCATGAAAAGTCGCCAAAAGGCAGAATAGTCAACATAGTTCCCAAAACCACGAAATAGAGGCCACTTTAGGCACTATAAAACCTACATTTTCTACATCCTGCAATTATGAAATTGATAGATCTCTTCACAAAACGATCCCAACTATTAAGGAACTAAATAGGCATTTGCCTAAAAATCCTGACTCTACTTATGAGACACCTGGATCCAAAGAGCCTGGATCATGATCTGGATAAAACCAAATAAAACAAATAAAATATGGTCCCATTTTTCATCATGGCCCATGGAACTTCATTTTTGGCTCTATTATCTGATTTTTAAAATTGCCCTAAAATTGTTTTGAGGGGAATAGGAGCCTAAATTGGCTTACCACCATGTCTTTTTCCAGGAGGTGTTGTTTCAATTTTCAGATTCTGAACGGCGTGAATAAATTTGAATACGTTTGTTATTTAGGAAAGTTTTCTCTTTTGTTATGACATGATCAGTGTCATCATTTAATTGCGTTTAGAGGGAGCCCCATCCTCCATACACCTTCTGTTCATATGATGCGCCAAATCTGGAATAAGCAAAGATGGCCGCCACTGCGCAAGTCCGATATCTTGCTGCTACCGCTACCACTAGTACGCTAGTGAGGACACTGAGGAGCGTGGTGGTGAGCCACCACACTGGTGTACTTGCGACTTGCTGTGCGGAGTGTAGACCACTGAAGACATTGTACTTCTTCAGGCACCTGTTCCTTGGTATATCTTTATTTGTAGATTTTCGATTGGAAGTCATGCACTGTTGAATCTCATTTCTTCTTGCATAGGATCAGCACCAGAAATAACTTACTCAAAATTACTTTCCCACATCATTCAAGGATTGATTAGATGGCAATCTTGGGTGGCTTCTAAGGTGTGTGCACTCGGAAAGCAACTGGTCACCGGTCTCATTTGGGGTTGGATTTGCAAACATGAAAATGAGATATTCTTACATTTATTCACAGTTGCTGAAGATCTGTGCATTTTACTAGGAATAAGAGCAAAAACATTCCCTTCAGTTAAAAAAAAGGGGGAGTAAGACCTCCGTGGCAGAATAAAAGTACCGAAACAATGCAGGCGCACGTAAGACCTTCACCAATAATTGATTTAAGCTGTACCATATATAGGTCTTATTCAAGCAACTTCCTATTTATTGCTCCTTTCTGAAAACATTAATTTTCTATGAGCCACTCCACATAAGTGTGTTTTCTGAAATTAGGAACTCCAGTATTAAGCGTATTGAATTTCTATACAATTCGAGCGAATTTATTGCCGTGAAACATTTATGCACAATCGTAACCTCTTTTGGATACTGATTTTAACTGCAATGTTTAAGGGCGACACTGCGGCCGAGTGGTTAGCACCGCAGCCTTCCACCTCTAAGGTCCTGAGTTCAATCCCTGGGTCGGACGGAGGATACTTATGTGGATAGAGTTTCGATGAGTTCTCTCCATGTTCGCGTGGGTTCTCGTGGTTCTCCCGTTTCCTCCCGCAATCAAAATCCATCACATTACAGGCAAATGATTAAAGTCGGGTTTTCAAAAGATGATCCCCTAAGAGGCCCAAGGGGCCTATCACGGGGTATCCATTATTATTATTATTATTATTATTATTATTATTATTATTATTATTATTATTATTATTAACTGTAATGTTTAATTTTTAACATGTAAATGTAAATTGGTGAATATTAGAGGTTTTTTTTTTGTTATTTTCGCTTGGATTCTGTATTTTCAGGAGCCAAAATTTCCAAGCCTGTGAGGATGGGTTTTTCATATTTTTCATTTTCAAAATAAACCCTGCCTACTGCTCTGAGTAGTTTGCAGTAGTAATTTTTACGAGTCAATTCATACATTACAGAATTGCTTGAATAAGACCTATGGTACAGCTTAAATCCATTAGTGAAGGTCTTATGTGCGCCTCTGCCTTGTTTCAGTACTTTCATTCCACCATGGAGGTCTTACTACCCTTTTATTTACAGAAGGAATTGCTTTTGCTGTTATTTCTGTTATTTCTTGAACTCCTTTGCTACCAGCTATACCAGCATCACCTAAATTTTCACTTACACAGACTCTGAAGATAAGGACAAGATATTTTACAAATAATAACAGCTATAGTGCTGTACGTATCATACTTACACGTTTATGCTCTACAGTTTACACTATGAATGTGTTGGAGACGATTTTTCTCACCTAGAAGTCCATCAAATTATTTTCATAAAGATTGCCGTAAAAAAAAACCAAATTCGAGTGCTACCGGCCAATTGTTAGTATGATTTAATTATGAAATAGCATACGTAAAATATACGGAATGTCAACCATGAGGACTTTAATTGATATTTAAGGAGGTTGGCCCAGCATTTGCCATTCAACCTCCAAGGATAGGGAAGGAAGGAAGCGGCTGTGGCCTATTATACGGAAGCGACCCCGGAATTATCCTAGAAAGACCGTGGAAAACCACAGAAAACCACAGTCAAGGTTGCCGGCCCCGGGATTCGAACCCAGGACCTCCCGATTAGCAGTCGGACGCCTTATCCACTATGCCAACCTGCCAACCATGCCAACCATGAGGACTGTGCCAGAGGAATTTGCTGAAATCATGGTACATTGAGAGAATTAAATAAACACATATCTGTGGCTTGCCTCTGTCACATCTGAAAACTCCCAAACTTATTTCATTCTCGTGAAATACAACGATTTGAGCAAATTCGTCTGGCACAGTTCTCAAGGTATATATTCCGCATACTGTAACATATGTCATAATTAAATCAGCCTCACCGTTGGCTGGTAATATACCTGAACTTCCGGTGATCTTATTGAAAATTTATTTAGGGTCTTCTAGATGATGAAAATGGTTTCTGTCACATACACAGCATGGATGTGTAATTATAGCTGTTATAATTATTTTGTAAACTATCTTGACCTTATCTTCATAGCATGTGTAAGCGAAAATCTAGGCGATGTCGATATAGCAGGTAGCAAAGGGGTTAATAGTACAGTTGAATCCGGATGTAACAGACTTCAAGAGACCACGGAAAAAAGTCAGTTATAACCGATGCCTGTTATAGCTAAATCGTCACTTTTGCAACGAAAACAGAGATTTCTGCTTTCCATATGCCTGTAATGCGCACTACTACATACCGTTAATGAAATCCATCAAAAATGCAATATTAGCTCACCCAAAAATTATGCAGGACCAAAATATTCAAAATTTTCTTCTTTTCAGACTTAGCTTCAATGACTATCTGTTCTGAATGCAGTGGCCATGTTTAGGAGGATATTAGGCAGGCTGAGGTGATGGAAGCATCACAGGCCCTTTCTTAAACACAAAGGTATAATGCACTCTTTGATGAATACTAAATATCTCATGAAGCTGCAGGGGCCAATTGACCCCACTATGTAAAGTTATTTCTAGTGCACAGGTGTTCGTTCTAGAAGTTTGCAGCAACACTCATTACTTCTTCCCAGGCAGCCACTAATGCCAAACTTTTTAACAGGCTTGTAGTGGTCCACGACGATACATTAGGAATACCTCGATAATAACTGGCACCGGACAGCTCTTATAAACAGTATATTCTCCACAACAGGTAAAACACATCTGTTCTATTACACAGTCAGTTAACGACTACTTGTTCCAAACAATCAAACATAAACACTGCTCCCATAGCAACGGTTTCCAGTACACAATCCTCCTGACAACAATACAGTACTGTTGCCAGGACTCGAACCACTACAGGCTGTTAAAAGCTAAGTTAGTTTGGTTTTATTACAGTTAATTGCAATTGGAGTGCTAATATAAGTAAATATTTTTACCTCAAGTTACATTTAGGGGTTATCAAATTATTCTTTGTAACACTAGATTGATTGTTGCATAATTTAAAACTGCTGCAGAGGGCTGAGCCTGGATGAATCCAAGAAGTTCAGCCATAATACTTGGATGCCAAAGGCACTAAATGGACCATTTGCACTGCCTTGAGATTGTAAATTAGCAATTCAGGGCATGATGCATACAGCTACCATTTTTTATACTTCCTAAAGGTTGGTGGCAGTAAACATTCAATGACAAGCAAACAATGATTATGTAGGACATGCCACACTTGTTATTTAAATTTCAGCAGCCTTTTTCTCTTTCATAGGATAATATATTAATCAATTTTAGCAGTGTAAATGCAAGCATTCAAAGACAGTTGTATTAAAACTGGAACTTGTTGCAGCAGCTGCCTTGACAGAGGAGCATGTCTGCATCACAGGGGAACAACCAGGATAATGCTGCTCAGGTGCCCATAGCTAGATCTCCTGTAGGACTCCCTCTTAGGGCCTGCTACAAGGGGTAAGCTGTATTGGACTTCAGGGGACTCTCATTTTCTCCTGCCCACTATATTGTGGGAAGAGATCTTACGCACTGGTCATTGTCCCTGAAGGGTAAAAAATTAGTGTACTCATCAATATTTAAAGTGCCAATGTACAGGGTGTTACAATTGAAATTCCCTTTGGCCCCTGCCACACTAGACGGAATTTCCACGACGGAATTTCCATCGCATTCCGCTCAAAAAATAAAACACATGGAAGTAAACGGGATTCCATTCCGTCGGGATGTGACACACACGACGGATTTTCCGTCCTTCCGTCAAGCACCAGCCGAAGACACGACGGAAAAAATCGGCCTCCGATTCAGTAGGGAAAATAATCCCATTTCAATACATTGATTCCGCCGGGGCAATGCCACACTACCAATGGAAAAAGTGGCTTTTCCGGCATGGAAACCAGGGGATTGGTAGCTGAAAGGGCAGCAAGGTGGCAGCACGGTCGACGGAAATTCCGCGTGAAAAAAAGTTGCAAAATCATTCGGCGACAGAATTTCCGTCACGGAAATTCTGTCTAGTGTGGCAGGGCCCTTAGACCAGGTTGTGATTGGCTAAGGTTACCATTGTTATTAACTGTTGCCAAACAGATAATAACAATGGTAATCCCCGGGCTTCAAGCAAAACTCGTGGTGGTGATACCTGGCCTATATGGGCAGTGATTTTGTGTTGCTAAACTAATTTTAAGCAGCTAATATGGTACAATTACTGTTGTGGGTATCAAAAATATTATTTGCTAGCAACAGATTGAAAGGCTTGTCAGCCATTCTGAGGGCTGGTTTCACTGAGCTCGGTATATGATAAAACATTTTCCGAATATATTGTTTTCAATTGCAGTGTCTGGCAATGCTATCTATTTAAAAGCAGGCTGACGATGGGATTGGTCACACAATGTGCATTTTTTATATGCACTGTGCAACAGAACTTGCATATTGTCACAGCCTGTACACTCACACATTTTCATTGTAGCATTATTTGAGTACGGTACCAGAAGCTGGCGGGATGACTGGCAGGGGATGTGCAAAGTGCAGTGCAATGTCTATAATGTGGTACATTTTGTGAACTCCCCTGGGTGGATTAGTCTATCGGAGATTCCACCCGAAACGAAGACAGAGACGCCCCAACTCTGCATGAGATGAAGGGGCGGGATTTGATCCTGGGACCTAACATCCGTGTGAACATGTGTTACCACAGTGCCACTTCGCCTCCCCTAGGGGTCAAGTACAGTATATTTCCTGTGCTTTCAGCCTTGAAAGGGACACTGCATGCAATTGATAAGTTGGGGTCAAAAAAATTGGGGAAGAAAATCTTATTCCAATAGTGTTTTTTTTCCAAAACTGAACTATAAACACAGGAAAAAAGATCAAAGTTGGTCAAAGAGCCATTGCCATGGCATAATTGCATTGCCATGTAGGAATGGGCAATAATGATTTCGTACATGTTCTAATTATGTCACTCTGTTGTGATTAGTAACTCATTCCAAATTGCTGGTTTTTATAGTTGTTTTGTTACTGTCTTTTAATGTGTATTAAATAAGTAGACTACATCTGATCTACATGATTCATATGATTAGGGCATACTGATACGTGGCTGTGTGTCAAACTGGGCCTGTGAGGCTATTATCAATCTTCTGTGGTATCATGGATGTTTCATAATTATCTTCCTGACACCCTCTAAATACCTTCTGTTTTATAATTTAGCTCATATCTGCATTGGCTGAAAAGCTGCAGACTCGTCTGCATTAAGTTTGTTTTTCTGAGCCTTCCAGATTTTGGTTAGTCAGAAGAACTGAACATCACCCTTCCCATGCTTCCCCTTGATAACCTTCCTCTCACTCGTTTCTTTCTCCCTTCCCTCCCATAGGGTGCCAATAGTATATGTGGGTGCAGCTCCCCGCAACTCCCAGCCTAGCCTTATGGTGACGGTAGTGTAATTAGAGAGTCCCCACCAGCCTGGAATTTGGCGCTGGCGTAGCCCCACAGGCAACTTATGATTCGTGTGGCTGACGGTGATCTGTGAATGCTCACCGGACCCAGTTGCAGTGGAAAGGATGGTTTGGCTTGGTTCAGGCGTCCACCCGAATCGTAAGATGCCTGTGGGCGCCAAATTCCAGGCTGGTGGGGACTCTCTAATGACTAGAGAACGGATTTCTAAGTTTTTACCTACTTCTTATTCTGTAGGCAGAACACTGGAACCAAAATATCTATCCGTTTTATAACACGAGGAACTCAAAAAAATCGTAGTTTTATAAAACCTGAAATTTCCTATTTTGGACGTTGGAACCTAAATGACCTATTAGCGCTTATTTTCACCTTTTTCACTCCGTTCTGTAAGATTTTTGCAAGTTTTGGCGGTGTTCTGTTCAAGGCATTCCTCCTGCTTCAACCTGCAAAGGGGGAAGAAGCTGCGGGCATGCCAGATGAGTTGACTGTAGAAGAAATTTCACTTTTCAAGTATGATCAAGTGACTTTGTGTGACATTGAAATGTCATTTTCCACGTATAAAGATGTATTGTCAGACAGGCGTCGCCGAATAACAATGATGACCCAACTAAAATATGGAACAACTGCTAGTTTGTTACTGTGCTACAAAATTCCATGGCCAAGAGTAAGAATGAAAATAAATTAGCAGCAGATTGATTTTTACTACCTATTTAAGAGCCTATTTTGACTGTTTTCAGGCCTAAATACCTACCTATTTGAGGGTTTTTTAGAACCTAAAAATCCGTTATTAACTCATTACACTACCATATCGTGGGAGTTGTGGGGGGCTGTGTGGGTGTGAGACATTTATTCTGATATGGATATAAGTGCAATTATGAAACAGGGTGTAGTTGAACATACGATGATGCTAGAAAAATTGCTCATCCTTTTGAGACACATCAGATTGCTTAACCACCACAAGAAGCACAAAAATGGTGCAATATTTTGACAAATTTTGGTTCAATGCACTTCTGATTTTGTACGGTACTGTGAGCTTATGGGGTTAAACAACTTTCTCCTTTCATTTCAGTACTTTCGCATATACAACTGTAAAGGACAGATTGCCAGTGATACTTGCAAAGCTTGTGGATCAACTTTGTCGGGAAAAGGAGAGCATTTGGAAACAACTCGGAGATGTGAGCGGATTATAGAACTTTTGTAACATAGGCTATCATATTAATGTTGAGGATCCTGTTGACAGTTGCTCATGATTCACTGCAGATTTTCAAATTTTCAGCAATGGTTTATTCACCTGTTGATGTCATATCTGTTGGCTCTGTTATCATAATTTATTTTAAAATGCATGTGATGTGAAACTGGCAGGCATAGGGAGAATTAAGGAGTAAAAGGTTAATGCAGGCTTTTTTCTGTTTTATACCATTTCTTGCGGATGTCTTCTGCCCATATAATTATAAAGTTTCAAGTGTAGTATTCAAGTGAGGGGGTGAAAATCAAAAACCAACAGCTCCAGAAAATAAAAAAATGAGTTAGCGCCGGAAATGCATTCCTCATGCCATGGACTGAGACATAATACCTGAATATGGTATCAAAAACCCTACATATGTACATGGGAATAGCCGCTACATTCAGGTATTTACGTTGACATATACGGCGAAACTGTAGGTTTTTCTCGTTTTTTTCCGTTACTTTTATGAAGGAGCTGTCGTTTTTTTTAATATTTTCACCCCCTCAAGTGTAGGCCTATATCAACTACTTTGCCTCAATACAATACTTCAGTATCAGTATTACATGAGTCAGAATTCATAAGATATTAAGGGTTTGGTGCAAAAACCGGATGTCCACTTTTTCCCGAAAATGAATTATGGGTGGTTCTGCCACCTTGGGGCCATTCTGCATCTTTTCGTACAAAAATCGCGTGGGTTTTCTCGGGGTTCTCCCATTTCCTCCCACAATCAAAATCCATCACAGCGCAGACAATGATTAACCTGTTGAGGGCTAGGTTTTTTTGTTGTTATTTGGTTGTTTTTTTCTTTTTTCAATGTAGAAGTGATATTAATGAATAACAACTTCGTGCCAAAATTAAGCATTTTAATTCATGGTGGTCCTTTTGAATGTAAAATGACAGGAAAAAATTCATATACAGGGTGTCCCAGAAATCATTTTTTAAGGATCGTCTGGCTCTCAGAACGTCGATAGGCCTACCGAGTTTACATAGTCACTATACACTGTTACTATGGTTGCATAATATTACCACAACACTGTACTTTAGTGGGGGCTTAACGTCAGCCTATTTCTGCCGCTAAGGCTCAACACCGACGTCAGGGGGTGGTCCTCCTCCTGGAAATTTGGCCACTCTGGGGATCTTTAACGTGCACTCGCGCAATGTCACAAGCACACGGGACCGACGGCTTTACTTCCCCTCTGAAGGAAGGCGCACTCTCACTTTTCTACCACCCGGAGAAAAGTCACCGACCTCGGCCTGGTTCGAACCCACAACTTTGGGACCAGAGGCGAGCGCGCTAACCACTAGTCCACCGGCGCTGGCTCACAACACTGTACTATGAGAAAATCCTAAGGGTCCAACTATACGGGACACCCTGTACTCAGGGCGTTCGTTTACATGAAAGATGACGCGGCAGCCACGTGTCCTTGGCATGTTAGACTCGGTTTGGCTCCCGCCCAGTGCATTGTGGGATGTCATGGTAGTTTAGTCACCATCCAAGAGATGCCAGGAGTATATTGAACCAAATTTGGAAGCCCAAAGTTCGAATTCTCTGTGCATATTTTATCGCGCCAAATTCAAACATCCGCAGATCATCATGTGATGGTCGTCGCCCTCAGCAGGTTAACCCTTAACTTGCAACGTGGGGTCCTTATCGGACCCCAGGGTATGCTTCTGTCACCACCCTGGAGCATGTTTTTGTCAAAATGAAAATTCCCACACCTATATTCCTGAAATATACTCTTTGACACCTGAAAAAAAATTACGAGCGACGAAAAAAATTTCTAAAGGGGGTTAACGTTATTTAAACGTTCACAAGTCGTCTTGGGGTCCAAAAAGGACCCCATGTTGCAAGTTAGCGACCAGTTTTTTCTGACCCTAAGTAGACACGGCAAATTCATGATGTAGCAAGCATAAAAAATCGCACAGGTGTAAAAAAAAAGTATCCATGTATAGTGTTGTACATGCAGTGAAACCTGTCCATAACGGACCCTGAGTATAACGGAAACTTGTCCATTGCGGAATTTTTCCTGGGAACGGGCTTATCCACAGTACATGAATTCCGTGTCAAATGTAAAGGAAACCTGTCCATTACGGAACATGTTATGGTTCCGTGCAATTTCGCTATACACAGGTTTCACACCAACGGGAAGTCAAATGTTAGTCAACCAGATCCAGTTTCAGTTCTGCCACATGATAAGGAGACTGCCATTACAGCTGCTGGGTCACTAACGTGGGATATGGGTAAACAGTAAACAGCACCTCATGAGTCAACCAAGGGTCAGAGGAGGTCAATTTAAAAAAAAAAATCTGTCACTTATAGTCCCAGCCGAATTTAGGAAGCATTTATATTTTGATGGTTTTGTTAATGTAAGAAAATGTAGAAAAAATGACGTGGGGTCCTCACGTTGCAAGTTAAGCATGGCTAAATGAGGTTGCAAGTTAAGGGTTAGAGACGGTTCACGAAAAGATTATCCTATAAGAGGCCCAAGGAGGCCTATCACGGGGTGTCTATTATAATAATGATATGGTTTGTCTAATGATTGTCTCAGGATTGTAGATTATTGACAACCTGGCCACATTTAGCCTACATGATGGTCATTTTCTTCTCTAGACAATGTCAGCATATCTTTGCATTTCAATAAGCAATGAAAAAAGTGTCCTTTATATGGTGCCTTGGGGTCCTTCATTGGGAATTACTCTTCTGTAATAGTCTTCAACCAGTGTTCCATGTGGAAATATTTACTGCAATGGCTGAATTTATTAGTCCTATAGAGCAAGGGACCATACGTCAGTCTTGTGGTTTTAAAAACGGCAATTTTTTTGTAGGGTTTCTGCCAGTTTTGCTGAGAAATAAAAGGGTTTTTGTGATAAGAGTATGGGGGAAGACTTATACTCTACTGTACTGCCATTTTCAATATATTACAGCATGAAACTTCTTTTTACACATCGCATATTTAAAATTGATTAGGATCGCTGACATTTTCTCTTCTTATGCTTTGAGCAGAAGAAAATTATGCAACTACTTTTGTATCTAGCTGAACAACATATTAAAGTCATAATAGCAGGTCTCAAATGCCATATTGGAAAATGTGGGAAAATATATTTCTGTTATAATATTTTTTTCTGATCCCTCTGCATGAATCTTGCAGGAAAGCAAGTCAGAACTGAAACAAGCAATTGGATGTCTCTCTCAACTAAGAAATGAAATCCAAACAAACAAACTGCTGACACCAGTCACTTCCAAGTTGAAAGATGGCCTAGCATGGAATGTTGCTCTTGATGAGGAGGAGAAAAAAGAAGGCCGGAAGTTGACTTGGTTTGATGCACGTTGGCTCTTTATAGAGAACTATATGTACAGAAGAGTCTGGGAAGCATTTCAGGAAAGGTGAGGTATGGTGGAAAGCCACTGTTACAGTACTACTTCACTTACCTCCTCTTCAGCAGTCATTTGCAGAGTTACGACTACTTTGGTCCCGCGAAGAGAGAAGGCTATGTGAGTGGAACATACATGATGCCCATGATTGCAGAACTCAGCCACCTCAACAGAGCTGAAATAGCCTCAACTGAAAGACGGAAAGTTTTTAGCCACCTGCTAGAGACAAGCTTATGGAGCAACAGTTATGATTTGTCATTTACTGGTGGGGACATCTCTGAAGCTGCCCAAAATCTTGAGAAGCAGATGAAGAGCAACCATGATAAAATTCTTGCGAATGACTGGGAGAAGGCATGGAACATCCTCAACACCACTACCTCCAATTCTGATGCTTCTCTGGGTAAGTGGAAAAACATGCCTTCCAAACCATTAGGTATATACTAATTGTTCCGTTTGCAGGCATAGTACTTGACAATGCAGGCATTGAAATCTTCACCGACTTCTGCTTGGCTGATTTGCTTTTTACTACTGGCAGAGTTTCATCAGTGGTCTTCTATGTAAAATCTATGCCATGGTATGTGTCAGATGTGACAGATGAGGATATTAGTTGGACCATACACCATTTGAAGGCAGAAACCAATCCATTGCTAAAGAGTCTGGGCAGTAAATGGGATAAATATATGTGTGATGGCAAATGGTCAGTAACAGTGGACCCATTCTGGACACTACCTTACGATTTCTCAGAAATGAAGGTGAAGGACAGAAGTCTTTATCAGAAGCTTGAGAACCACAAACTTGTTGTCTTCAAAGGGGACCTGAATTATCGTAAACTTATGGGAGATATCAGGTGGTCTACCCATGACAAATTTGGTGATGCCTTGCGTAACTTCTGTCCAACTAACTTGTTGGCAATCCGAACCATGAAGGCTGAAGTGGTGGTGGGCATCCCTGACATCCGTGCACAGCAACTGGATAGGGTAGATCCTGAATGGATGGTGTCAGGAAAATATGGAGTCATCCAGGTGTATGAGAAGACACTGTGAATATGAGGGACCCAACTTAACTTTTTGGCTAGTCAAGCCAACATGTTATACCTGGAATTTTCCAGGGGTTTTCCCAAGGTTTTCGAGCAAAAATAAATCCATGGTCCAGTGTGCAAAGTCTCTATTGCTTTTATTTAATGCCTGTCAAATTACCTAGTAGGATAGGCAAGTAGCATTAGAAACGGAAAGGCTATCGTTTATCCGCACCTAGCGATGCGGCGGGGTTGGGAAGACGTGGTGGGCTCCAAACATGTTGGCTACGGGTTGCAAACAATCGGTTGCCGGGAGAGCACAACAAGGGCGTCTTGTTACCCCTGCCACGCGAACCGATCACACAAGTGCTAGGACCACAGTATTAATGAAGGAGGTGGGCAATATGAAAGCCATGATGGTTGCTGCAGTCCGTTAACCCAAAGAACGACACTTCATCAAGCAACCGTGAAGGCATTCGAATTTGGCTGGCAGCAGTATCAAGGCACCCGATTGTTTGCGACGCAACATTGCCAACCGTCAGGAGGCCCCCCGCCCGCCCAACTCCGACAATAGTTTATCCCATTTTCAACTGGCTGACTGGATGAAGAAAGGATTTAAGGGCAAGAGGCTCAATGCCTGGTGCCAATTGATTGAGCGTGAGGGTTAGATCTGGGGCTAGTGCCAGTCTCCCATGTGCAGCCTCCTTAACATGAAATGTAGCATATTGCCATTAGTAGTGGCTTACCAGTGAAAAGAGATTGACCAGAGACCTGTTAGACCCCAGGGGAACTGGCTTCAATGTGTCGGGTGGGGCAATTTTAAATTATTCTAAATCTTGTAAATTATTACAGGCAATTTAATTGTAACTGCTAATGAATTTTATAGAAATTAATTCCTAGAAGAGCTTCTCAGTTATTTGTTGTGTGATTATTACCTTGCAATATATTGCATGACCAATCTGATGTGAACATGTGTTTAGCATGGTATTCCATGGCCTTATTATTGGGGAATCAGAAAAGAAGTATTCTCTCGGTGCCTATATGTTTCTGCATTTGACTTTTTTGATGGTTTTCTCTTTTCATGTTTTTCTTATTTGAACTGCTAAGTCCAAGTAGTGACCAACAGAACTCACAAGGAAAGGTCATGCATTTTACATGGAGTTGATGAATGAAACTTGGCACAATAATACCCATGCATTTTGGTTATTAACTTACCTGCCTGTAAGTTAATAACCAAAATGCAAACCATTCCAGCCCATCACTACAAGGTCAAAAGTTATGACCTCTCGATGGCAGCCCGGAGATCTTACCTAAGCGGGAAGGGAAAAGCATTGGCAGATAAAAAGAAGCATAACAAATTAGCACTTATGCATGTTTTAAATTATATGTTCAAAACAAAACACATTTCATGGGGTGAGAATTACAAGGTTGTAACTACATAGGATTTTCATTGCAGTTACAACCTTTTAATTCTCACCCTGCTATTTGTACAAAGAGCACATCTCATATACGATAAGTTCCTGCATTCCAGGCATGTATCATTTGGATTACTACTCGAGTCGAAGCAGAATTCGGAAGGCATTTGGAATGCATCAGGCCTGCTCTCTTCCAAATAGTCAGCTTTGTAAAATGCGTACTTAACCCCATCACTACCAGCCACCTAGAATCTTGGCGATAAGAACTTGACCGCCAAGTACCATGCATGCTCTGCAGATACAGACAAGATATTTTACAAATAATAACACCTATACTTACCCGTTCATGTAAAATACTATGAATGTGTTTGGAACAATTTACCATATAAAAAAATAATAATATATAGATTTTATATGGTACCACAGGGTTCATATTTGGAAATAGAAACATGTGCAGCAAGGGTAGAAGGGCCTATCAAGACAGGGCATATTAAGACATTTTCGCCCTTTTATGATGTCCTGTACAGGCGCGTAGGCAGAAGAATTTCGGAGGGGGGCACATTTCGTAAGCACAAGGTGAACAAGCCATAAAGGGCGGGAACGAGCCTGGCGCAGGTGGTTTTTTTTTGGGGGGGGGNGTCACACGAGCTTAGGTGAATGTGGGAGATTGAATGGGTGTGTATTTGATGAAATTGGTAGTCACACTTTTCCCCCCAAAAATCATGAATTAGTAATTTATAATGCTATTTCAAACTGTCTGTATATTGTCGCGGTCCGGATCCGTACCGCGGTCCACCAGTTGAATAGCCCTGCATTAGAATATCTAATACATATTTCAAGACCTATATCTGTCTGGATGTCTGTGACCTATGCAAATCCATACGGAGGCCTCCACATATGCCCCAGGGGTATCACCAGGGGTAGTTTTTTACCGGGAAGGTTCGTAGCGCATTGGAATTTACCTCCGAGGTCATCCTTGGCCACAGGAGGCGAAAAGAACTTTGGATGTTGGCCCCCTGTGTTCTAATAATGCTGTTGAGTTGCCCTGGAAACCATTTCCTTCCCTCCTCTCCCTCCCTCCCTCCTCTCCCTCCCATCNCTCCTCCAGCACATCAGTGTCATTACATTTCTACGTGGTGGCTGTACTTTGCCAGTGTCTTTGCACTCGCATTGGTTGCATACTTTATTGTTCCAATTTAGAATTTATTACACACTGTTGCCTTGGTTACGAGACTACTGGTGTGATTGGGTGATGATCACGTTTTGTTCATAACATTCAAAGAGTTCCATATCTTGCTATCCTATGGTATCTCATTCCATGTTTATCCTAGACACGGTGGCACGGTCCAGCTACGGCCTCGGGGCAGGCCCAGGGTTCGAGCTGGTGGTATACAAATGCGCTGTTTGTAAGAATAGCGGTTTTGGGTTGTTATTTGTTCAGGCAGCCTGTCGGAATTTTCTTGGCGTACTTTTTCTGCCATACCTTTTCCTCTACGTATATTGTGTCGTGCTTTTTGTCTTCATTCTCCTGTTCCGAACTCTTACGTTCTGTGTCGTGTAGTTTTCAATCGTTTTGCTTTTATTTGTTTTTTCCCTCT
>JYFJ02005100.1:0-15085 GCA_000934665.2 Catajapyx aquilonaris
GGGGGGGTTGGAGGGGGAGGGGGCTGCCGCGTGCACTGCCATCTAGTACCTTGCGGTAGAATTTCATTTTCTAGCGATAGAAGAATTTTACATAGGGTTGCACGTCTTAAAAGGTATTGTCTAAGATATGGACATTTGCCTACTCTTAGATTCAAAGATTCAATTGTCACAATCGAGTCAAACACTTCTTTCGGTATGTCTGGTAGACGGAGATCAGGAAATTGAGCCTCCTTTACATGTGTTGCATTCCAAGATTGTTGCCTTCCTGCAAAAAAAGAGCGGAGATTGCTTCTCCAACCTGAATGAGGTCTGAAACCCTCATCCCCAAAAAATTATGGCATGCCCATCGTAATCTATCAATCCTGGACAGCACATTTGTACATCAAAAATTGTTTGTCCACAGATGTGGGGCCTTTTACGGGATTTTGCGCATTTAAATACGCGTGACCTAATGACCCTAATTTTTTTAAAAAAACTTTGATTCGTGCTCTATTCTTTATAGAGAATTATCGCAACAAATTTCATTGAGATCATAAAATTAGGGGTGAACCTGGCCGCACGTACCGTATACTGTATACTACCCACTCACGCTGATCCTATATCTATGAGGTATATGTGCACTGTACTTCCGATTATCCGGGCTAATGACTGCACAGGTGTTGCCGGATAATCGCAAAACACGGATAATCGGGAAATTGGTCCTCAACATAGTAAAAAATGAGCTATTCGCAGGTTTTAAATGCGTACTACTGTACAGAGAGTATGCTGCTTGATTGTATCAAAATAATAAAACTTTACCATATAGCCACACTGTAACAGTTACCTTATGGGATCCTTAAAATATATAGTGTAGGCTATATGAGGGAATCCATGTCAAGCAGGTCACCTTCAGACAAATTTTTGAGGACCTTGACCAAAATTTAGTGACATGTACTACTCATCGACCTATGCAGGAACCCAAATTATCATACCTCTGCGTTGCGTGGTTGCGTAACCACAGGGTGTCAAATATGCCCATTTTCGAGCATTTTTGCTACGTTTGCGGTCACTTTGACGGCCATATCTCCTAGAAGGTCGGGTCAAATATAACATTTGATATGTGCACTCGAAGGGGGATTTTACGCTCTATGAGATGGTCGTGTTCATTTTTAAGAAATCCAAAAATGTAAAGTCAAAGATAGCGCCAGAAACTTTGATTTTGACATTGCTTATTAATGGCCCCCTACCACTTCTTTTGAATGGCACTTAAAACGACAAGGGAAATGTTTACTTCACATTTCCGAAAAATCTGGAGAACCCTTTTTCGATATTTGCCGACAATAATAACTTTTTTGGTTCCAAACGCCTCCCGTAATATAGTCACCTCATTTGGTGGACCATAACTCGGAGAAGCTCATGTCAAATCTTATATTTGATATGCGTATGTGAAAGGTATTTTTATGCTCCAGGATATGGTCTTACCCAAAATTGAAAAATCCAAAAATTTAAAGTCAAAGATGGCGCCCAAAACTTTGATTTTGATATTGCTTATTGGTGGACCCTTACGATATCTTTTGGATGGCACTTAAAATGATCAGGGTAATGTTTAATTGACATTTCCGTAAAATCTGGAGAACCCTTTCTTGATATTTGCCAAATATAAAAATATTTTAGTTGCAAGACGTGTAGCGTAAGAGTAGTCACCTCAATATTAGTAATGAAATTACTCCAAATGTGTTGGGTTAAATATTCATGCTACATATCGTGAGAATTTCAGATTCTAGCGCTCCACATGGGTAATAATAAATAGCAATTTTAGTGACATACTAAAAAGATAATTCGCATGAAGTTAACAGAAGCGCCCATTTTTAAGCCCCTGTTTAACTTTATGGGGATTATCTTTTTATTAGGCAATAGCGAAATCGATATTTGCATTATATTCTATGTAGCGTTAGAATCAGGCATTCTATTGATGTGCAACATGAATATTTAACGCAACACATTTGGAGTAATTTCATTACTAATACTTAGGTGACTACTCTTACGCTACACGTCTTGCAACTAAAATATTTTTATATTTGGCAAATATCAAAAAATGGTTCTCCAGATTTTGCGGAAATGTCAATTAAACATTACCTTGATCATTTTAAGTGCCATCCAAAAGATATCGTAAGGGGCCATCAATAAGCAATATCAAAATCAAAGTTTTGGGCGCCATCTTTGACTTTACATTTTTGGATTTCTTAAAAATGAACACGACCATCTCATAGAGCGTAAAATCCCCCTTCGAATGCACATATCAAATGTTATATTTGACCCGACCTTCTAGGAGATATGGCCGTCAAAGTGACCGCGAACGTAGCAAAAATGCTCGAAAATGGGCATATTTGAAACCCGGTGGTTACGCAACCACGCAACGCAGAGGTATGATAATTTGGGTTCCTGCATAGGTCGATGAGTAGTACATGTCACTAAATTTTGGTCAAGGTCCTCAAAGATTTGTCGGAAGGTGATCCACTTGACGTGGAATCCCTCATATATATTTTAACAAAATAATACGGAAAGTGATACCCAATCATATGTAAACATGAGCTACACTTTGCAATGAAAATAATAAAATACTTTTATGTCACATGCAGTCAGTTCACTATTTGCAGGTTAAGAACCCCAAATGCTCTCTCACTTTTGCTTACTTGGCATGCAAGCTTGCTGTTGGTGGAAATGTGCTTGCATCAGCTCATCTTTCAAAACTTTAGACCTGTGACAACTGCCATTGTTCAGACGTCTCTGACCAGTGCCAAGGTTCAATGAATGCTCTACATCTGCTCACAAACCTACTCTTTTCCTCTCCATCTGATCCACAATCCCGTAACTACTACTAAAATAATCTAGTGCGATAAGTCAATTATTGACTTATCACACTATATTATTTTAGTAGTGGAGGAACTATAGTGGTAAGGAACCCCTGTTCCTCTTGGAAGTTAGTAACACCTAAACACCACCATGCTCCCACAGTCAACTCCTTTGGCCTTACAAGGAGAAAGATCCAGATTGCCAAAAACAATGTAACCTTACCTACCTTTCCTAACTGCCTTTTTACTGAGGACCAGTGAGCCTCCAAAGTACCGTATTTACGCGCATATAAGACGCACCCTACTTTTTGAGCTACAAAAATCGGAAAAAAGGTGCGTCTTATATGCGCGTAAATACGGTAGTTTATTATTGACCAATGGCAATCGCATAACCATAATTTTTTTTCCATAATATCTCAATTCATTTAAGAGCTCTCAACCTGACTGGGAATTACTGTGCACTGTCAGTTATTTACACACACAAAAAGTTCCTAAGTGTGAAGCTAAATTACAATTTACTGCAGTTATATCACATTTAGGTACTACTCAAGTGAGTAACATTATGAGTCTCAAAAAATTTACTTTTTAAATTCATTGCATTTTCAATGCTCAATTAAATGAAATCCCAATAATTGTGGATCATTTTGGGGTCTGGCAGAACCTACAGTAAAGGCCTGTTTTCACTGGCATAAATTTTTGTCTGGGCAAAATGCAAGCCATAACAATTTTTTGTTGCTAGGTGATTAATAATAAAGTAATAAAGTAGTAAAAATGAAGTTTGTTTGATTTTGTGCTCTATTTTTGTGCTTTTCATTTGTGCTCAAAAATTATGCTGGTCATTTGGAACCAAAAAAGTTATTAATCTTATTATTGTTGGCAAATATTAAAAATCGTGTCTCCAGATGTTGTGTAAATCTCAAGTAAACATTGCCCTTGTCATTCAAAAGAAATCATACAAGTCGATTAATGACCAATATCTAAATAAAACCTTTGGGTGCCATCTTTGATTTTATATATTTGGCATTTTTAAGAATGAGCATGACCTTCTCATAAAGCATGCAATTGCCTTTCAAATGCACATATCAAATGTCATACAGGGTCATCGAAAAAGAATGCTCGTATTTTAAAACCCTACAACTTGAAAACTTGTAGACATATCTAAATGAATATAAGTTTTGAAATGCTAAGAAAAGTCTAAAATTTAGGTCATACCAAAGTTGGTTTCGATATGAGCTCCATTTGACGCTCGAAAAATATACGGTAATCGATGTCGTGCCTAACCCGCTCAGATAGGCTATGTCTGGCGTCACCTTTGCAATCTTTTCCCGTAGGTGCTGAAGATGCAGAATCTTTTCATCATGCATGTGTCGCCAGAAAAAAGGCAATCAGGGTAAGAACTGGGCTCCTGTTGGGGATAGGCATTGAGAAACTTCTCATTCAAGACTTGGCACACTGGGAGGGCAAACAAATGAAACTTTCTTACGGCAGGTTTGTTTCATGGATGAGGTGACTTTTTATGTGCATCATAAAGAACAATGTGTGTGGTGTAGAGAGACTAGAGACCCATCATATCCAGCACCTAAGGGATAGGATTGCAATGGTCAAGCCCCGTTTACTTGTGAGCGATTTGACGAGCGAAGTCATCGCTGAGTGACGTAACCAATATTGTTGGAGGTGAAAGTAACAATCGATTTTCGCCTCCAACAATACCGGTTACTCAGGTTACTCAGCATTGTTATCGCCGGCGATCAAATCGCTCACATGTAAACACACCTTAACTCCAGATATGATTGAGCGGGTTTGGCACAAGACTGAATACCGCCCTTTAAAATCTGCCGAGAGACAAATAAAGCTCATGTTGAAACAAACTATAGTGAGACCAAAATTTAGACCTTTCTTAGCATTTCAAAACTTATATGACTAAGACATGTCTACAAGTCTTCAAGTTACAGGGTTTTAAAATACGCGCATTCTTTTTCGATGACTGTGTATTTGACCTGACCTTGTAAGAGTTATGGCCCACCAAGTGACAGAGAACAGAGCAAAAATGCACAAAAATTGGCATATGTTACACCCTGTAGTTTTGCAACCATGCCTTGTAGAGCCAAACAAACTCAGTGATGTGCATACATGTATGGGCACTACATCATACTGGAATTTGGTCAAGGACATGGAAATGTAACATACCGTCACTGTGGGGGATGGCTGAGGGGTTCTAGGTGATCATTTCAAGCATAGGTATTGTGGGTCTCTGCAGCTTAGTTACTGAGATAATTAACATTAAAGACAAAGCATAGAATATCGTGGTAGGTATGCATTCCTCTGTTCAACCTTACTGTTTTCATTTCATTTTTAGGCGTTACCATGGACTTTAATTTAAGATACAATTCCATTAGGTGTAGCAGGCAAAGGCCTTGGCGATGGAAGTGTGATAGGCTGTCACAGAAGCCAGTATAATGTATTCTTTATTCAATGCAAATTATATATTTGGCAACTATAATATGGCTCGTTTACTCTTAATTACTTAGCACACATGCTACCATGCCATGGGATGAATAATAATAATAATAATTCATACCCCGTTATCAGCCTATTGGCTCTTTAGGGGGGAAGTTTTGTTTTGCCTGGAACTCTTTGCTTTCCTTTTACTACGCTTTTTGGGATAGGATAGGGATGGAAGGAAGCGGCTGTGGCCTATTAATTATGGAAACAACTCTGGAATGTTCCTGGAAGGACCGTGGGAAACCACAGAACACCACGGTCAGAGTTGCCGGCCCCGGGATTTGATCCCAGGACCTCCTGATTACCAGTCGGACACCATATACCATGGGATGAATAACAACATGTGGCAGGAAAGGTATTTTCCTTGGCCTCGGCAAAAACCATCCCTGGAGTACAATTACTTATTATGTCATTATATGAAAGGTAGAATGCATACCTAATAAATGCAGTAATAAATGCATATGACCTAATAAAATTCCTCATCTACAGCTTTCAGTTCAGCAAGACATTTCTGCAGGCCTCTCTAGATGTGAAGGCTAACACAAACAAGCCTTTCTTCTTCAAGCACCTAATAGGTAGGATCACAGGGTGTTTCAAGTGATTGATGATCAACTGGCCATCAGGCAAGCAGGTAACAGCTGCATCTCCTATGCCTAGTCTGATGTTCTTCTCTTCCTTCTGTACCATCGCCAACTTTTTCAGCTCTTTCCTAAATTTCATGACTCTAGCATAACTGCAATGGAGAGAAGTTAAGCAAAAGGTGTCAATATGACCCATGATACACTGGATACCTTGAGGTGTTGAATTGTCCATCTTAATCCATTATCATATCATCCCCAAAACATTGTGCTTCCCCAGCACAGAGGTAACTTTAGTGCTTCAGCGGACCTGACCACTTGAGTGCTGAAGTCATAGATGTTTAATACCTGACATGGTGGTGCCCACAAACTTAGCAAAGACTGCATTGAACATTGGGGCACTTATCACTGTGACAGTCGCTTGATAATTCAGCTTGAGGATATCTTCCGTCACATTTCTGTAAAATATACAGTAGGAATAAACAGGGTGTTTCTTACTACTACTACCGTATTTACGCGCATATAAGATGCACCTTTTTTCCGATTTTTGTAGCTCAAAAAGTAGGGTGCGTCTTATACGGCAGGGCACAACGGGTGAAACCCGTGAGAAATCGTCCACACACGTGCACAAATCCAGTGTGACCTTGCCACCTATACGTTTCAGATGCGTAGCATTGTCCCATTTTCCACTTCCCNCTGGATTCTAATGGATTCCACACGCACATGCATTGCACACGAGGTTGCTGCCGGCAGCTCGAGGCCAGTTCCCAAACTACGGCAATAAATCTGGGTGCGTCTTATATAAGTCAACAACAGATTTTCCACGATTTTTCGCCTCAAAACCGGGGTGCGTCTTATATGCGCTTAAATACGATATGTCATCCAGATGGCAGCATACTCGTTGGCCCAAAGCAAAATATGTGGAGGGAGAAATGTCAAGGGACCAACTGGTAATGAAGCAAATGACCAGACAATTGGCCTGCCCCTAGACACAGACTGCAACAGACCTGACAGCATTTTGTAGCCAGGGTGCCTGAAAGGTGGACCTGTGTACCTACAGTGGTTGCCTAGGGAGCAGAATGTGAGTATGATAAGATTGATAACCATCACAACAAATGTGGCAACCTCACAAAATCCCATCAGAAATTATCACGTTCACATTCTGTTCCCCAGCAATCACTGTTGGTATGCAAGTCCATCTGCCAGGCAATCTCCCCACAAAAAGGTGTCATGTGTGTTGCCACATGTATGGGGGCAGACCAATGTGTCTGGTCATCAGCATCTTCACTGATTGGTCCCTCAACTCTCACCTCTACATTATTATTTGTTTTGGGCCAAGGAGTACCCTGTTGACAGGATCACATGCTAGTGAGACACCATGTATAGCAGCATTTACTTGTACTAAAGTCTGTAGCTCTTAGACTGCGCAACCTGGATAACTAATAAGACCAAAATTAGTGCTAAAACTGCAGTTGGTGTGTGTATACCTTTTTACATGTTAAATCAGCTGTGAATTTCACCAAAGAGATTCAGCCTGACATTTTGCAACAGAATTTTATCACAATTTATCCCAATCTATCAAATATCTAGTCCGGTGGCAAACATTCATGTATCAGGATGGAGATTTTATTCAAATGCATATAAGGGAATGAACATTTGACTGGTAAGCAATATGTAGTACCTCTTTGCAGTTTTACGAGGTCGATTTGAAAAGTTTTGCCTCCTATGTGATAATTTCAATAATGCGCAAGATACTCACATAAACTGTGTGTCTGGTGAAAGCTTGGAATGCCCTCTACAAGGAGATTTCATTACTTTTCCACTTAGTCACCATCCCTATGACCCGATGTCCCTATCCATACGCATGTGCCAGGTTTGGACCAGTTGTTGCATTCCGTCAGAAAAGAAATTAGGTGTCTTCTCCCAGTACCAGCGATGCACATCTGCTTGCACCTCCATATCACTGGTGTAATGGTGTTCCTTCAGGCATTATTTCGGCGTCATAAAAAGGAAAAAAGTCACAAGGTGCGAGATCCTGGCTTTATGACATTTGAGATGCTGCAATGCATACTGCATTTGTCGACTTGTGCGTGGACAAGTATTGTCATGGTGTAAGATTCCCATACAGCCTGGATCTCTCACTTTGCGACTTATTCCTCTTCACGAAGCTGAAAGAACACCTGAAGGGACACCATTACACCAGTGATGAGGAGGTGCAAACAGTGTATCCCTGGTGCCGGGAGAAGATGCCTGATTTCTTATCCGATGGGATGCAACAACTGGTCCGATGTTGGCACCAGATAGGGATGGTGACTAAGTAAGTGGAAAAGTAATGAAATCCCTTGATAGAGGACATTCCAAGCTTTCACCAGGCATACAGTTATGTATCTGGCATATTATTGAAATTATGCCATTGGGAAAAGACAGGAAAATCACTATCGTGCCTGAGGAGAACTGCAGTTTATGTTATCGTGGCAATAAAGGTGATTGAGTGTAAATTGTTCGAAGGGGGGAGAGGGAAGGTGAGAGAGGTGTTTGCGGAATTCGACAGGGATAATCTATTAAGGGCACTGTTGAACCCCTCGGATGAGCAATTGCGGGTACTTTTTAATTTTTTTTCTTACATAGCGGACTGGGTGCACAATTGTTAATGGAACTGAGATACAGTGAGATTGTACACATTTAAATAACACTGTTGGATTTGTATTTAAAATTGTATGAAAAGAGTATTGGATGTATCATTGTATGGAAGTCTGAGTTGTCCCTCCCTGCGTTTGGAGGCAGGGAGGAAAATAATAATAATAATAATAATATTATTATTATTATTATTATTATTATTATTATTATTATTATTATTATTATTACGTATATTGAAATTATTGCATAGGAGTCAAAACTTTTCAAATTGACTTAGTAGTATAAAAATCACGTAGTCTAACTATTAATTTTAGTTCAAAGGTTGTAGTAATCAACAAACATTCATACTAAGCAGAATCTGACACATCAGTGTCACTTCTTCACAGCTTTGATTTCTAACAGTTTCCTTTCATTTTACTTCATTTTAAATGCCACGGTTACTAGGCTTCCTTTTCAAATGTCTGACCCTGTCTAAGCCTGGTTTCAGCCATGTCTACTTTGGCATCCCTTTTTGCCTTAGGCCAGGGGTGGGCAAACTACCGGGTCAGATCTGGCCTGTGAAGAAAATTTGTGCAGCCCGCGCGTGAATTTTGGAATTCTTGAAATTTGTGAAAAATAATAAATGGCACAATTATTTTTATATAAACATTTTATAAATAATGACTATACAGGGAGTCTCAACTCTTTTGTCCAAACAGTTATCGGAAAAGCCTATGTATCTTCTAGCTATGTAGCCAGAATATGCCCCAACATTCCTGGCACATCCCTCAACTGATAAAGCCAGGGAAGCATCACTGGTTGCAAGTCACTGCTAAAAATAAGCAGCTTATGTAATATTTCCGATAATAGGGGAGGCGGAGTGGTGCTGCGGTAACTTATGCGCCCACGGATGTTAAGGTCCCGGGTTAGATCCCAACCCAGGGACACCCTCTTCATCTCGTGCAGAGTTCAGGGTCACCTCTGGCTTCATCTCGGGTGGTATTTCCACAGACTAAACCACCCGGGGGAGTTCACTAAAAATGGCCCCAGCGTCAGATGCACTGCACCTTGCACATCCCCTCCTGTCATCCTGCCCGTGGGTCCAGGCGTTTCAATCAGTAGGTTCCAATGTATAATAGTAGGCTACAATAAAGGTTCCATGTGATATACCCCCACCGGGGGTGAAAGCACTTACCCAGGATTATTATTATTATTATTATTATTATTATTATTATTATTATTATTATTATTATTATTATTATATTTCCGATAATTGTTCGGACAAAAAAGTTGAGACACCCTCTATAATTGTCAACTTTTTATTAGGTTGAAATTTCCTTGTTAGATGTGGCCTGCCAAAATTTTTTGCTCTCTCTGTGGCCCACGGAGCAACAAGTTTGCCCACCCCTGCCTTAGGCTGACCTAATGAACAGAAATCTTTCACCCTCACCTTTTCTGACCTCCTTGCAACATCATTCTGAAATGAGCTCAGCTGCAATCTTCCCACCAAAAATCAATAAGAAAATCCAGACATGCAGCATAATGATAAATACACACAGTCCTTTACCGTAATTGAGTCTGCTTGATGTGAAGGGGACAGGATCAGATGGTTTTAAGGCGGATTGACTAGCCCATAAGAGCTCATAAACCCTGTGATGTGAAGGGGACAGGAAGCATGACTTCATCGAGGTCGCATTGAGCCCTAAAAATAAATTCCCTCACATTAGCACAAATTCCAATTTCTAATTTCTTCACCCTTTCATGCCAGACATCTTTCTGAATGATTCAATGGTATGTCATTAACGTTTCAAATCTCTTCCTTTCCTCTTCTTTTTAGATACCCTAGCTATCAGGGCTTCTGCAGTTAAAATAATAACTACATATTATCCAAATATGAACGTATCTAATAAAGATGGTGGGTGAGTAACAATTCACCTTTTACACGTGTCTGCTATATGTCAGCAAGTTTTATGAGGAAAGGTCAAAAAGTTTACACCTAGGTATAAAGAACTCATGTAATAACTTATGCAGTAATAATCGGTTTTAGTGCTCCGCCCGTTTAGGGCATCTGGCACAGTACCTTTATTATTTGCTTTTCAGATGTTACAAGCTTAGTCCTTTTACGTAACGCCCAGGTACGGCGAGCGAATGGGGATGAGTGGGAGGGGATGTGGAATGTGCAGTACAGTACAGTTGCTATGGTCATTTTATGAATTTCCCCAGGTGGTTAGTCTATGGAAATCCCACCCGAGACGAAGCCACAGATGACCCCGAACTCTGCACGAGCTGAAGAGGGGAATGCCCGGGCTTGGTGTCGAACCCGGGACCCTTACATCTGTGGGCATATACGTTATAACAGTGCCACTTCGCCTCCCCTATAACTTATGCAGTATAATTTCTTTTCAATGTATTTGCCCTTGCTATATCAATACACTTCCATCATTTCCCTGAAAGTGATATGATCATACCTAGAAAAAAATTCCAAGTTTTTTCTACAATACAGTAGGCCTACACTCATTGCCTTTTTCATATTGCCATCAGTGCCCAAACAATGTCCTTGAAGGTGAGGGTTCAGGTGACAAAGGAGGAAGTAGTCACTCAGGGCCAGGTCTGGTGTGTCAGGTGACACAAATTATGGCATTCAGGGAGAAACTGTGGAGCCTAACTACTTCATAGTTACCTGTACTCTGAATTGCTCGAGGACTGTGCAGTGTAGCAGGTTGCTTTATGGCGACACAGAAGTAATGGGCCCTTGCAGACGGGCCAAGCTTAGCTGCGGCTGGTCGAGGCCGCGACGGTTCACACCTGGCAAGCCACGGCCAGGCCACGGCTTACAAGGTTGGCCAACTTCCTGGAAGTTGGCCAGGGCCGCGGCCAGCCGCGGCTAAGCTTGGCCCTTCTGCAAGGGCCCAATGTAATCAAGAAGTCCATATACTTTTCATTTTATGCAGATTTTCAGCATATTTGATTGGTGCATGACTGGATGATGCGAAAATTGGTATTCTCAAAATGTCCGCCATCACCACCATCATCCCATTATACATTTCCCTGTGAAAGAGGAGCAAATTAATTCACACATATTGGCTAAATGGCATGGGGTGGTTCGGTGACTGCACCGGACGATAAAAAGCACACTGCACAGGGGCCAAGTACACTCTACCAGCCCATTACGGATCTCCTGAGCCAGCCTGCTGGATCGTCTCGAAGTTTCACCCAGTTTTGACTTGCATGCTTGCTCCAGGATTTGATTAATCAGTATTAAAGATGCGCCGGAGGTCAAGCCTGTCCTACACATACATGAGGGCCGCCATGATGATATCGTGCATGCCGATACAATACTAGAATCGATATAATTCGATATCGACCTCACATCGTAAGACAATGCAGATAAGTTTGGACACCTAATGTAAAAACCACGCTTCTAGACAGTCTTCACCACATGTAAAATAACCAGTTTTAATATACCGTAGGGTTTTTCAAAGATGCATGCCAGCAGAGTCCATGGCAGAGTCACACCTAAGAGTCACACGACCTACGCCATCTGGTTTACAGCGCGCTCCATTTAAACAGTTCATGATTCAAACTGTGCCATTGCATTCGTGAATGTAGCGGTGAAGCCAACTCTAAACACCTTAATGGTGTGACAGGATTGCATCATTCACTGCATTGTATTACCCCATTTGCACTCCGCCTTCCTTTCCACCTATGCTTATCTGAAACCTTGATATCATCTCCCATCATGCCTCGCGCCACAGCGCCTATATATTGGGACGCTCGCCCCGGCTCGACCTGACTCGTGGTAATTACCTTGGTCGAGCCCAATATTCCCACACCATACATCCTGTCCTCACTGACCCGGAGGTACTTATTGCACGGAAATAAACACATATTTTGAACACTACTTCTGTGGTCTTTTATGTGCACCTTCCGACCTTCGGGTCACAATGGTATTCAGGCAGGCCTCGCCATACCAGACGCTGAAGCGTACTGCTCATCCCGAACATACTTCATCTTCAGTAGGCGAATTCCCACCATGCCTGCGTCTTTGGCTCAATGCTATCCGACGCATGTGCACAAACTCTGTCTTTCGGCTCCTTAATCAACGTAAGTCTCTTTTCCTCCCAAGTCTTCCTCTGTCACAGTATAGACTGATTTCGATGTGGCATTTGAAGTTTGAAGATTGCTATTGAGATGAATTTTTGCCGACTATTTATTTATGTGGGGGCTATTAGACTTTCAGCTAATCAACTATCAATTCATTTCTGTCAGAAAAGATACTTGATTGTGAGAAAATGTCCTTCCAGGACTACATTAAGCAATACCTAACTCAACACTGACTAAAATGTGACTGGCCCTTCTGCATTTCAGGTTTTAAAATATATTAAACTTAATTAGCAATTTTATTTTTATTTTTATTTTTTTATTTACACCCTTGAGGCCTTCTGGCCTATGTAGGGGGAAGGTTTTTCCACCATTTTATGACTCTCCAGTGCTGGGATAGAGGGGGGGGGGGGGGACAGTGGTGCAAGTGCAATGTCTTATGGTGGAGGACGTGTGCAGTCCCTCAGAGGGCTAGGTTGACAAGACGACCCTCTAGATGCGGGTCAGAGACCCCCCACAAACGCCGCACCTCCTCCAGTATGGGACAGGGATAGGAAAGGCAGGAAGCGGCTGTGACCTACTAATTTAGGAAACAACTCCGGTATTCACCTGGGGTGACCGTGGGAAACCACAGAAAACCACGGTCAGAGTTGCCGGCCTGGGGATTCGATCCCTGGACCTCCCGATTCGCAGCCGGATACCAAATCCCCTCGGCTACTGCTGCTTCGGTTTACTTAATTAGCAATTTTTCAAGGCTAACAAATAATGAAATATACGAGTGCACATACGCAGCCTGCATATACAGTATGATACACAAATACTTATAGCCTACACATAATTTTGAGTAGGCCTAAATCATTTTATTAAATGCATGCTAATTCTGTAATTCTGGGGTATCACGGATATTATTTATTTCTAAATTAATTGGTAATTAAACCACATCTCTTATTTATACTGATTTCCAACATTTTCCCTAAGAATCGTGTTAAAAAATCAACGGAAATATGGCATCACGCTGCGCTGCCTATCCACAATAATAATTCAAATCCCATTTTGTCAGCGTGTTTTCCCCTCCGCCACCACTATTCTCATTTCTATTCTACACCATCAGCCATTCGTAACCTAACCTAACCTAACCTAACCTAACTTAGGATGATGCTAGACGAGACTCTACGTATAATCCACACATTTTCTGATCCTGAATCCGGCGCTATTCCTATATAGAGCATAGAGATAGCATACTGATATACCTGTATCAGCTCTGGTTGGGCAATGGGTATTTGAAATACCGGTACTCAGTCCTGTCTTTCATAGTTCACAATTTTTCACATTCATTGATCTGCATAATTTTATATATAGGCCACAGCATAAATAAACTTACTACATGCACACAAACACTACTGCATAAAGAGATCAAGTGCCGTGTGACAAAATTATTCACATTGCGAATAATTTATTGATTATCCTGGATCCCTGGAAGTGCATGGTTTACGGCACTATGCAACAAAATTTGACTTTTTTTTGTCCATGGAAATTCATGGTCATATTCGTGTTCCGTAGGTCACAAGTAACAACAGAAAAACTATTTCCATAAGCCCATTCTCCCCCCGTTTCTCTTTCATTTGATCAGTGTCTATGTTGATTGGGTTTTGGGTTT
Organism: Catajapyx aquilonaris; assembly: GCA_000934665.2. Lineage (NCBI taxonomy): Eukaryota > Metazoa > Arthropoda > Diplura > Dicellurata > Japygidae > Catajapyx > Catajapyx aquilonaris. The sequence continues at coordinate 14,286 of JYFJ02005100.1, forward strand.
TGACCACTTCCACAAATAACCGAAAATAATTATCCAAAAAAGGCCTGGTTTAGGCACATTTCTCATGTTAGAAGTGTGGATTATTCGTGATTATTCTTGACTAATAGTTTCCTAGTAACAGCCTGCAGCGAATAAGATGCCATCTTATACGCTGCAGGCTGTTACTGTGAATGCCTGGTTTAACTATTGCCGCAGAAAGGGCTCCTGCCCTCGAATGGGGTAATACAAAAAAAAAAAAAACTATTGCTGCAGACGAGTTATCCCTAATAATTTATCAAGTATAGTAGTGTTTTTTATATACTAATTTTACGAAAAGGGGGGGAAATTTTTATATCAAACAATCAAATCAAAGCACCGCATGATATAATCACATGACGGTTACTTGCAGGTTACTTGTACCTGATAAGGGCAGACACCAATAAGGCCATTTTTCTTGCTGAAGTACCAAACGTATGAACTGAACTGATAATAGTAGGTTAGGTGTACCGTCAACTGACCGTCATCATATATTACCTGTCATTGGGGGATGCCATTCCTATAATCGGACATACGTTGCAGTTCAGAGCTTGAAGAGATCATTCAGTTCATCATAATCATAATACTGTATTAGCTTATCATACCGTGTTACCGTCATATTTTGACAGAAGTCGAGAGCAGGGGAAAGGCGAAAAGAGAACCTTATTGGAGTTCTGCCCTTATCAGGCGTGTCAACAAGTGCAAAACCTGATGAACGTTTGATAACGGAACCTTCAAGTATGATGGGTTGCCTCAGTGGCGTAGGCCGGGGGGGGGGGGGGGGG
>JYFJ02005100.1:15090-27210 GCA_000934665.2 Catajapyx aquilonaris
GTGTTGTTTTTTCTAAGTGTGGAGGCCAGGCAGTTCCCATAATATTTATTTGTTTATAACAATGAACTTTTTAAAGAATACATTTTAGGTGACTTTGGATTATTCGATGCATGACTGATGTGTTGTTTTTCCTTTGCCTAATTAACGGCGTAGAGAAAGGATTATTGTGTCAGGGATTCAGGGAACATGCTGCGAATCTATCGAATAATAGCAAGTTCCCCGGCGTTGGCCGGGTATGTTATGGTTATGCCTGTGTATCTATTGTTAGACCCAACTTCTCAATCTCTCTCAATGGAAAGCCATTGTTGTGTTGTTGCTTCTGTGCAGCTTGTGTTTGGCTGCTTTAATTTCTAGACGGGACTGGAGTTGACTGTCTGGTTCCATGCTGCCTTTATTTAGTTCGTTTGGGTTTGGCAAAGTGAAGGTTCCATGGAGATGGCCCCAAACAAAAGTAATGCGAGGGCCTTCCCAAAATGATTTACATTTTTTTTTTTTTGCCGAAAATACAGGGCTAATGCAGGTCGGCAAATAGGCACACACTATCGACAGAACCCTTCCGGAGTCGAATGCACAGGATTCATGGGTGTGACAACCTCTCCAGGCCCCCCAGGAACCACTTTTTGGAGGTGCGACGCTCCTACTACCGGACAACTGCTTAGTCAGCAACTATCAACAATGTCGTTAAAATGGCTTCGGTGAAGGAATAAATTTTTCCATGGATCTTGCTCTGATTGCTTCCACACCCACCGTACTCCCCTGGCCTAGCCTCCAGTGACTTTGTTCGTTAGTTAGTTGTTTGTTGGTTTGTTTGTTTGTTTGTTTGTTTGTAATACCCCGTGATAGGGCCAGGGGTCCTCTTGAGGGGGGGGGGGGGTTCCCAAGGGAGGGCGTTCTTAAGTAGTCATTTCTGCTCCTCTTAAATTTAGCAGAGCTTTTCTCTTGGCCATGCGCAGAGAAGGGAGTGCAATTCTGCACAGACATGTCGGGTGAAAAGGGGGAAAAGACCTGACCAAGCGAAGGTGACTGTCTGACGCGGACGCGATTTGAATCCCGGACTTCCCGCTTGGCTGGCCAGTAGAATAGCCACTATAGACAACCATGCTCCCCGCCTCCAGTGACTTGATTCCTGGAGGACCTGGAGAGGTTAACTACTGCCAGTGCCAGTGAATTCTGCTCCAGGAGGATTCTATCTATAATGTGTGTCTATTTTTCGACTGCATGGGCGTTGTGTCTGTGGCAAAAAAACCAATTGTTGTAAATCATTTTGGTACGGCCCTCGTATATTGTTTATATTGTTGTCGAATGATGGCTCAATTAGAGGAGGTATAGAGTGTTGTGGGAGTATGGCTCATTTTCGGAATCTGAAACATGCGGCATTAAATTCCTCGAAAAAAGCAACCCCTGGTGAGCTAATTTAAGGCGGTGTAGGGGCATTCCCCTGGATTTCTACAGTAGCAAATCCACAAACCCACAAACGTTCACAAACTCATTTATGTATATAGATGATTCAGATTTTAATGATACAAATTCTGTTATCCCACACGAAACTCTATTCTCTGTAATTTTTACATTAATGTAAATAGAGAATAGAGTTTGGTGTGGGATAACAGTGATGAGGTTGCGATATTATTTATTCTTATAATTATTCTCCAAGACTGCACTTTCACGCTATAATTATGTATAAGCTTGCTAGATTAATATGATCTACAGTGTAATATTATATGCCGAATAATTATAACTTTTCCATGCATACTGTAGGCTACATTACTACTTATAAATGAATTACCATCACGTTTCAGTGATCGGAATAAAATTGCATTTGTTTATTCTCTCCAATCAAAATGCAAATTCATGCTATAATTTGAATATCGCATATCTAAATACACGGAATGTCTCATGTAGGCAAAACAAGCACACACTTCTCTCAAATATAATTTGTACAGTATACGTAAGCAATATGGCCATATTGCCCTCCATTTCTCAATATCAGGCCAGTGCACTCATCATGGTAATGGTATCTGCTAGATGGCCATGGCACCTGAAGCAGGCGCCTATAGCATAGCCGCTGCGTTTAGGTAGATCAATAGAGATTTCCGATAGTCCTACTTTCTGGCATGCAAGCAAGCAGTCAAGTCACTCACGACAAAGGTTCCCAGGTAGTGCTTGGGCCACAAGGTAGTCGTCCTGTATTGACCACCAAGGCCGCATTTTTCCACCATGGGTAAGTTTTCACTTACAGAGTATGCTCTTGACAAAATACCAACACTAGCAGAAAACTGTGTATAAAATTTCAGATAGGCAAATAAATCTGGTGCAGCGTAAAATCATTTAGAATGGGGAATCATTTTCCAGCCTACTGTATTCATCACTCTCTAAAATAATGATTTTAGCTTTATTTGCAGCTCCAAAGTTTCATGCACCTATGAAGTTTTCACTCTGGGACTGATCATGTTTGTCTTGTTTAGGCACCGTGAGATGTCCTCTGTTTCTACGCCTGTGCGTGCCACTAGGCCTGGAAAGACTTTTGGAGAGCTTGTCCAAAGAAGTGTTAAAACACCAGCCTGCGGACATCTATAGCTTTGCCGCGGAGTTTATGGAGAAACAGCTTCCTGCAGATCATCAAGGTTGGACACATTATAGGGGTTGATAATAATTATGTCGTTCCAAGAAGCACATTATGTCACATGATGAGGTAGTCCACTAAGAGAAATATGAAGAGTCAAGAGTGATATGCCCGTATTAGTTGGTATAATAGGATCATCATCTCTTGCTGATGACGGTAACTCCAAGCACTAATCATGTGACGTAAAAAGTGCCCTTCAGTTACTGTATAATAATATGTTCGTTGCTAAGAGTGTATGCAAGTGTAAGCGGAGTCCGAAATGAAAGGAGTTGTAGAGAATGTTCCAGAAAGATATCAAGTATACGTGTATACCTTTTTGTGTGTGTGTAAATACCGTAGTACTGTACATTTCAAGGTAATATCACTATACGGCATCCGTAATGGGTGTTGCCACTCTACAGGATACCTCTCCCCAAGTTTTGTGGTGCCTATATATTCAGTCATGAGTCTCATGACATAAATTACGTATATATACGTTTACCTGTATTGTGTCAAGTTACAGGTAGGCCTACTTTGGGTTTTTACGTCTCTAAATATTGTTTTTTTACGTTACCCCGTGATAAGGCTTAGCCTTTTTATGGGGGTGGAATACCACCATTACTCTCCAATTTTTCCTTTAACTTCATCACCGGTGCAAGGAGTCAAGGATAGGGATTTTTGGGGAGGGAACATTGGTGCAAGTGCAAGGTCGGTAAAGGGGTCATGTGCTGTCCCCCAGGAGGTTAGGTTGCCAGACACCTCCTTGGTGCAGGTCAGAGACCCTCCTGACGCAGGTGAAAGGAAAGTTCCCCAGGCGGGGATCGAACCTGGGGCCTTTCACTCAGCAAGCCGTGACGTTACCATCTCGGCCATCTACACCTCCCCACGTCTCTAAATATTAAATTTTCAACAGCAATCTTTATAATTTATTAATCAGATATGTCGTGTAATCTAGTTGTGTCATTATTCTTACTTAATTTATTCCATTAAAATACTCAAATTTAACTTTTAAAATTCTCAAAACCCATTATCCTTGCCAGTCTTTCCACTGGCGCTAGCTGGCGCTGCGCTGGCGTGGACTTTTTGGGGGAAACATAAACGCGGACCTAGCCGGAATGTTGTCAGATGAGCCGGATTTCAGTGTCCCCCGAGTAATCCCGGAATATTTTCTGATAATTGCCTCGAACGTCCCGAAGATTTTTTCTGTGTACTAGAAATGGGAATACATGAGATTTCTGATGAAGGTAACCACGGATCCTTCGCCCATCTCGGTTTGGTCGAGCGCCAGATAGCCTGAGCTGGCCTCCGACAGTTGTGCCAATAACAGAAGCGACTAGTTATACCTCAGGACATGTCAAAATAGACGGTAGCATTGCACTTAGAAGTTTACAAACTCCCGAAAAAAGCAAGCTATCTGTGATGAAACAACCTTTACTATACAGTCAAGAAAGGAATGACCCCCGCTAACACGTTGCAGTTAATACGCCATGGGACAAACCGTGGCTCTGTTGCAATATTCGATAAGCTTATAAAATATGGGAAATCTACCTACTGACCAACAATCCTCCAGAATACCCCTTTCGTCGGCTGGACACGTGCAACACGAAAAACGTGCCAACTGAACCAGAAAACAACAATACTGCTTGCACCAGCACATTCTTCCCACATGGAATATTACACCCCCTTACATCATGCCATAAGGTTCATCCATCATGATGCACGCAAGTCAAGGAGAAGACTCTGCAAAAGAAAAACATATGACTCTCATGACGTCACTCGGTCATAGCTGTTGACACCCGAATAAATAGGGGCCGACGTTGAGTGGCATACATGTGTGACGGTCAGAGAGTGGTGCACTGCATGCAGCAGTGAACGTCCCGAATCACCCCTCAACAAAATGCAAAATCCGGCATTTGTTTAGTTCCAAGCGGGCCTGGAAATGAAGCTGGGCCCAAAATAGCCCCCAGCAGCAGGCTGGCGTCTTCCAAATTGGAGGTCTTTCAGCGGCGTCCGTGGCGTCAGGCCGGGCATACATCTGGCAGCAGATGGGTGCTGCTACTGCAAGCAAGCGAGCAATCCTGCTACGACCGACGCGCACGGACGCACCGCATAGTGCAGCCTAGCTCTATTATTTTTGGCGTCAGCATTGGCGCCGGGTGCACTGCTCGAGTGCATGGTGCCTATACTTGGAGTGACAAATACGACTGAATGAGATGGAATGTATTCATTGTCGTCGGTGAGAAGTAAGGTGAGGTGAGGAGGTGAGGTGAAGCGGGGTGAAGTGAGGTGAAGTGAGGTGAGACCAGGTTGGGGGACGTGGGGGGGAGTAGGGCATCATACCGCCGGCGCATAATTTATATCCTCGGCCATCGCCACACCACTCAACTCCTGCCTGCATGGAGTCCATCGCCAGCAGCCTATTACTGCTGCCTACCTGGGCCACCAAGTGCATCCTAGCGAAGAAAGGAGGCGACTGCATCCTCGCACTTCTTTCCATACTCTGACTTATTTCACATCTACAGCTAAAAAAGGAAGCTGCGTGGTACCTCCACTTTTCATCATGGGATGTGTCCTCTCCTACTTCCAGAAAGGTAAGAATCTGGCCCATGCTGGCAATATTGGTGATGGACACCCTGTATCTAGTAGCTACAGTATGTGAGGCAGGCATAAGAGGAGAGGAGCCAGCGGAAAGAGGGCTAAGAATACAGTCTGGGCGGCCATGGCCCTACAGGTGACCCACATCTCTTTCCAAAAGTGTACTAACTATCTCAAGGCAAGCTTCTTTGCTCTCGTGTGTCATATAGAGACAGTTTCTAGAACCTGCGTGCCTTTAGTCAACTAGCGGTTAACTAGGGTTAATTGGCACTGGCCTGAAGCGCACGTCACACGAGCCTCAATCATAATTGCCGCCTGATGATTGATGCAATAAAATTATGACTAATAATCACGTCTTGTGTCATCAGGGCAGCAAGGCGGCAGCGATGTTGGTGCCAGCTGCGGCAGCCCTCCATGCCTGCCACCCCAGGTGAGAGTATGTTTATGGCATAGCGTCAATATTTGCCTCAATGGAGTATGGCGTCAATCCGTAGGCTACATGACTCAATCGCATTTTTTGGCGATATGGTCTGCTGACTTGTGCCCTTCTCTGTTTTGACAGCAGCAAGACGAAACCAAGACCACAGATGATGAGGCCACACCCTCCGGTGCAGCTTCACCGCAAGACCAAAATACGGTACTATACTGTGTAGTGAAAGAAACCTTCTCTCTTTCTCATGTGGGGCAATGCCGTCCTCTCATGGGAATAACCACAGGAATATGTTCTGAGCATGAACCGAATGAATATAGCAGGCTATTACTGTAGTTACGTCCGAAAAGACACAAGTTAGAGTAGACTTGGTAGAGTATGACGACATAATTATTATTAAAGAGAGGATACTGAGACAGTCATACAAAGAGGAAGTATTCAGTATGCCTATGCACTAAAAATTATCTCCAAGCACATCGGCCTATAAGGTATAAAAGTGCAAAATTGATTACTAATACAATACTCTGAAATTAACCATCAAGTGTACATTAATAATTATGCAGATGTCGGGTGCATTTCATAATCGTTTCTGTCCTACACCCAGTTATTGCCAGAAATAAACTTGCTGCTAAATGTCAACCTGCTCTACAAAGATCGTAGAAGTGGGACAATAATGGCATATCACCCTATATAATTATCGTCAGGCCTCCTACGGTTCCCCTTATGGATATCCCCAATGGAGTTTTTCAAAATCCAGTTTGGTGCTGTGAACAACTTTGCCTATTAGGTCAAAGTCAGAAATGACCTACGGCTGTAACAACTGTTGAACCCAAAGTCAAGCATAAAGTAGTACCAAACAAGTGGGCTGAGATCGAATATCCCGAGTTCATTCTGTCCGTCCACACTACAAATAAAATTCAATGATAAATATACTGTTAAGAAAAAGAGTAAAGCTTTTCCTTTGCAATGACGTACGGTATAATCCGGATATGTGTAGGATAAACCGATTTTGAGATATTAATTTTTAGTTTCGGGTTATAATCATCCTGTATAGTGTATACTGTAAGTAGGCTATCGTCTGTTCACCCTATATGTAAGTTACACTACATGTTTTCTAGTATCCAGGTGTGTCGTCACGACTCAAGAGCATATGCAAATTGTAAACACATGACTATCCGACTCTTAGCTCCGGTTTTACCGATTCAATTTATGATAAAATCTCTGATTATTATGTGGTGAATACGGTACATGTTCATAATAGGGGATTTTTGTAATAATTCGCGCTACAAAATCGTGTCTTAGTCTAAAGGACGATTTTTTCTGAATACGTACAAGGTAATAAATTGCTGATCTCTGATACGAATCATTTTAAATTTTAAATTGTAAAAAATACAAATGGTATGATCTGACATGATAATGCTTTCTGAAACAAACTTTCGTGATTTAGGTGACAAAATTATTGCTGATGTGTACTGAGATTTACGAAAGCAGTACCAGCAAAAGCTTCGTCGTCTTGCTCCTATAGTAATTCCCCCCCCCCCCCAGACGTATCTTATTTAATTTTATAGTGTTGAAAACTAAAATAATTACTTCTCTCACTAACCTAAAATATTTTAGTGTTCGGACATGCTGTGAAATTGCAACTTTGCCATGAAACAGCCCGTGAAATAAAAATTCGAGTACAGTGCTGTACAAGTTTAGAATCTACACCTTAAGATTTTCTCACAAAGCCTCAATGTTGTTTATGCAAATGAACATCTAACCTCTAAGCAATTTTCTCCGGAGTAGACTATAAGTGTCACCACAGGGAAAACCATTCCCTAAACAACTTCTTAAGTTGAGAAATAATTTTGACCACATACCATATTATGTCTTACAATGCAAGATAACTATTAATAGAGTGCTAATTAACAAAAGAGATTTATCGAATCCCTAATTACTACTGTCTGTCAAAAATAAAGTTGCAATCAAATGTGTTCTGGCGCTATACAAACATCATGCCCTAGTGTTTTTATGTACAGTTGTAAATTCGGTTGTAAATCAAACATCATGACTGTATCTAGGTAGAGTAGAAAGAAAAATACAGTAAAACTTCTATATGTCGAATCTCCATTGGACCAGGAAAAAACTCCGAGTTATAGAAGATTCGAGTAGTTAGAGAAGTTTGGAGTAAAACTTCCATAAGTCGAACTTCCCTAAGTCGAAGTTCTCTATAAGTCGAAGAAAATGATGAGCTTGGTTGGTCACAATGTAAAAGAATAGGAAATAAACTTCCCTAACTCGAATTTCTATAACTCGAAGTGCAGGCAGGGCCTTACGATGGGATATCAATGCATTTTCAGTCGCCCTAAGTCGAAGTTCATGTTGGCGAGCACGGAAAATTTTCTCCTTTCCCAGCCGAAGGGTCGAGAGTAGGCCACATGTACAGAAAGGCTCGATTTCCTGATCTTCGTCTACCAGACGTAACCAAAGAAGTGTTTGAATCGATTGTGAAAATTGAATCCTTGAATTTCAGAGTAGACAAATGTCCATAACTGAGATTTTTTTTACAACAAAACAATGAGAAACATTGTCAGTGTGATAGTGACAATTATTGTAAAGTTTTGAACACCTTTCGTTCCTGGATATAAAGGTAGGCTTCCTTATAGAGTTATGTGCTTAAATACAGTAAAACTTCTATAAGTCGAATCTCCATGGGACCGGAAAAAAACTTCGAGTTATAGAAGATTCGAGTTAGAGAAGTTTGTATTTTTTTAAAGCACAGAACTCTATATGGAAGCCTACCTTTATATCCAGCAACGAAAGGTGTTCAAAAATTAAAAATAACTGTCACTATCACACTTACAATGTTCCTCGTTGTTTTGTTGTAAAAAAATCTTCGTTATGGAATTTTCCTACTCTTCGATTCAAGGATTCAATTATCACAATCGAGTCAAACACTTCTTTCGGTACGTCTGGTAGACGGAGATCAGGAAATTGCGGAGCCTTTCTGTACATGTGGCCTACTCTCGACCCTTCGGCTGGGAAATGAGAAAATTTTCCGTACTCGCCAACATGAACTTCGACTTAGGGAGACTGAAAATGCATTGATACCCCATCGTAAGGCCCTGCCTGCACTTCGAGTTATGGGGAACTTCGAGTTATAGAAATTAGGGTTAGGGAAGTTTATTTCCCATTATTTTACATTGTGACCAACCAAACTCATCATTTTCTTTGACTTATAGAGAACTTCGACTTAGGGAAGTTCGACATAGAAGTTTTACTGCAACTTTTGATGATACTACTAGAAGGAATTTCAGGTGAGAAAGTCATCTGTTCTTAACGAAATTCTTTGCTTGGCAGGCAGGTTCGGTAATTCCGGAGTAAATGCATTTTTCACGCAAATTACGACAAAGGCTAGGGGGATGATCATTAATACTTGCAAAATTGCTAAGACAGTAGGAAATAGTGCTGGGCAACACCCTGCACCACGAAAGTGCTGCAAACGACAATAGAGTCCCTACAATTAGGTGTCCCACCACTGTCCCAAAGGCGGCCCATCACTGTGAAAAGTGTGCCATTACTACTCTTTTGTGACTTTTTTGGAACTATTCATTACCAAAAATGACAGTAAAGGAAAATTTCAAAATTACAGTTGCTCCTTGAAAGATAACATTATGAAGATTCCGAAAAAAATATAATCAAACTGCAGATGTAATTACTGTGGGTCATGTGACGATGCGAACTTGGAAAATTTCTTAAGTGTCCCATAACTGTATGGTTTACCCATCCAAGTGGTGGCCATAATTATATTACCTTTTTGTAGTTTTGGGCATAACTTTTTTCAGAGTTATCCGATTGAGCTGAAAGTTTAACATGCTATGCACAAAGGGATTTGAAGACAATATGTAATATTTGAAGAATTTCTGAGTTGTATGAGAAAAATAAACAATGTTTTTGTTTATTTTTTCACGTACTTCAAAATTAAACAAAATCTTCAAACAACCATAACATTCTGAAAACACAACCAAATGCTACAAAACTTGACTATCTAATCAGTCACATCTTTTACTTGGTCTGATAACCCTTCGCGTTGGCGACAGTTTGACATCTGCGAGGCATTGAGGCGACCAACGTGTCCAACACCGATTCTGGGATCTTCTTCCACTCTACCGCCAGTTGCTTGTACTTAGCGGTGGTACTGTATGCTCTTTTGTTCTTCAGATGACATCCCAGATCCTCCCATAAGTGCTCGATCGGATTGGGGTCCGGAGATCAGTTTGGCCAGTCCATTATGCCCACCCTCTACTGGTGCAGCCAAGTGCGGAGGAGTGCTTTGGGTCATTGTCATGCTGGTACAGTAGGGATTGGCCAAAAGCACTCCTTGCATATGGACGCAGTACTTCTTGAAGGATATCCCTGCATACCTCTTTGGTCAAGTTATCTACAATTCGATGCAGGAGATCGATTCCAATAAAGCTGAAGCAGCCCAATCTCAACTGGATACAGAGACAGTGGTGCGACGTCTTCGGATTAGACTAATCTTAGTGTCTGATGTTTGGAACTGATGGAATTGCCTATGTTCATCGTCCCAACTTTGGGACGATGAACATAGGCAATCACCTTTAGGTGATCTCAAGCACTAGATGCTGACCGACAGGCAATGCGGAGGATCCATGATAATCTGGGGCTGCTTCAGCTCTCTTGGAATCGATCTCCTCCACCGAATTGTAGGTAACTTGACCAAAGAGGCGTGCAAGGATGTCCTCCAAGTCCAAGAAGTCATGTGCTTTTGGCCAATCTCTACTCTACCAGCATGACAACGCACTTGGCTGCACCAGTAGAAGGTGGCCATAAAGGACTGGCCTAGCTGATCTCCGGTCCCAAATCCGATCGTACGGGAGGATCTGGGATGTCATCTGAAGAACAAAAGAGCATCTAGTACCACCGATAAGTACAAGCAACTGGAGGTAGAGTGGAAGAAGATCCCAGAATCGGTGTTGGACAAGTTGGTCGCTTCAATGCCTCGCCGATGTCAAACTGTCATCGACGTCAAGGGTTACCAGACCAAGTACAAGATGTGAATGATTAGCTTGTCAAGTTTTGTAGCATTTGGTTGGGTTTTCAGAATGTTATGGTTGTTTGAAGATTTTGTTTAATTTTGAAGTACGCTTGAAAAAAATAAACAAAAACATTGCGTATTTTTCTTCTACAACTCAATAATTATTCTTCAAATCTTACATATACTCTTCAAATCCCTTTGTGCATAGAATTTTAAAATTTCAGATCAATCGGATAACTCTGAAAAAAGCTATGCCCAAAAAACAAAAAAAGTAAGATAATTGAAGACCTCGGGAGAAAGACGATCAAGGTCCACCTTCTGTCAAAAATGAGTTACATATCTCAGAAGATAAAGTCACTAGCGTAGAATATGCTGGTTTGGTTGTGGTTGCGGAGTAATGATCATAGGTCACTATGGAAGGCCCCGAAAGTGGGATTTACAATGGAGCCTTATAAGCCTTCGAAATTTAAAATGGGAATATCTGAGTTTCACCTGAGGTGGACCTTGATCGTTTTTCTCCCGAGGTCTTCAATTATGGCCACCACTGAAGAGAGGGTTTCTTTTCCGAATCTCTCGCAACGGTTTATTCGCCTGCATACAATAGTAAGGAACGGTTTTGTCAATTCTACCACATCCATAACTGTAGTCAAAATTCTTACAGTCAAATCATTCAAAATCTAAATTCTCATTTTTTGTTATTTTTCAGTGACCTTTATGCATTTGACTCACCACGGATTAATGCCCGATTGAACCAACCGAAATTACCGATTTGATAGTGATAGCTCCTAATGGATCGTTAGGAGCCCTTTTAACGTGTCCTAACGATCTGTTAGGAGCTATCGAATCGGTAATTTTGTTGGTGCAATCAGACATAAGTTTTCGCAATACCCTCTTAGTTTACTCCAAAAAAAAGCTGTTTTTGCACCTCTGATGTCATTGCCTCTCCCCATGAGATCTTTTCATCCAGAGCTGTTTTCTCCTCATGACCAAAGAAGTGGTAGTTCATACTATAGGAGGAAATTTTGGGAGTGGAAGGGAGTGTGGACGGTTGATGAATAAACCACCTTTTACGAGTTGGGTATTCCAAAACCTGCTTGATGGAGGTACTGTACAGTACAAGTGTATGAACAGTGCCTCCCGATAAGATACGTAAATAAAATATTATGTATATTTTCCTCTTTGAAGTGTACATGTGCACTTACACCTCGTGATTACATGCAATCATTTTCCATAAGAAAGCACTAGAGCTGTAGCCTTCTTATGCTTTCGTCTGATAACTCGACAAGGTCTTATTACGTGAGTGGCCAACTCCTTGGTATTTTCATTATCATGTCCAGCCTATGTGCTTTGCTTTTACATTAATCTAATACATATTTCTAGACGTATGTCTGTCTCTCCTGTTATTCGCTATGCAAATCCGTACGGAGGCCCCGACATATGCCCCAGGGGTTT
>JYFJ02005101.1:0-27274 GCA_000934665.2 Catajapyx aquilonaris
CATTGATTAAGCTGGTGCTGACACTTACTCAGTATGTGATCAATCATGAAGCACCAAAAATCCATGGTCTATATTGCATCGTCGGTAGATGAAATTACCCGACATTTTGTTTGGGTCTCGGACTTTTCGCCCCCGGCATATTGGCCCCCGTGACAATTTCGCATATTGACATATTGACATTGAATTTGTTGACCTGTACATTGTTTATCCTGGTGGGTTTAGAGTGGGACGAAGTATCGCAGCAGACAAAATGGTGTGTGACCTGCTCTGGTGGTCTCCAGGGTGCAAGTGGGGGAAGGAGGAGGTTCCTCCCAGGCTGCCACGTGGCATCCCAGCCTCTTCTCGGAAAGTCTCATCGATCGAAAAGAGTCGGAATTATTCTCATGTGGGCCACTTTCCCCCTTTTCCTCTCCCTTCCCCAGCTCTGCACAGGAGTTTTTATCAGAACACTGTCATGGAGCAATGGCCAAGGCTCTTTTTGCTGCTGGTAAGACGGGCAAGAGAGATTACCCCGTGTTATAAATTGCTCCCTGGATTATAGTGTGTAAGATAGCGCGTAATACTGTAATGCCATATAGGGGTTTTTGTAGGGTGAAACGACGCAGCTGAACCCTGGAGGGTACAGTGTGTTTGGTAAATCCATATATAGGGGGTTTCGACGAGTTTTCTTTGAGGTGTTGTTGGAGCATCATAAGGTTTGTCATGCGTTGCGTCTATGTGATTCAATTTTTTGTAAACTCCTGTCGAGAATATTAAAGGCTCAGATTGTGAATGCCTGGAATGAAAATGTTTCAGGTGAGTTATACAGTGTAGGGGTGCATTGGAAAGGTGCAGCTGTTACGTTTTTGATAAGGTTTCACTGTGTGTTCATATTTCGAGATGGGCACGTCAGAGCTGAATTTAATATTGCAGGAAAATTCGTGTAAAATAATATGATCCTGCTACTTTGAAAGGCTTTCCTTCTGGTTTAGTAAAGCATGTTATAAATATGTTGGTTTAATTTTGGCCTCATATTTTTGTAACAACATTAGAATATGTGAGTGCCGGTACTGACAGTATTTCAGCTCATAGTAAAGCATGGATAATTAAAAATACATCATCTACTTGGATAACAACTGCATTAAATTGATTCGATAGCACATGGTCAAGCAAGACAGACCGTGCATGATTGTCTAATAACGATATTTTTGACACTCACGTCACAACGTAATTTTTAAATAATTACCCTGCTTTTTATCAACAACCAAGTAGAATATATTAAATGTTTGGGGTGCGTGGGCAATACTTGTACAGTAAACAGTGCGGTGCTAATATTATTGTTTTATTTTAAATACCATAAATATTTCTATATAGTATTATGTACGCACACATTATTTGTTGGCAGTCAATCATACTGTAATTACAATGGCATACAATAATACATCATGCGCTCCCAATACTTCTAGTATTGACATGGCAAATATTTTTCTACTGATGTTTAGAAAATGTCGCAGCATGTCAAGACCCTGAATATTCATGACTCTTTGCAAATAGTTGCCCATGGGTATTTCGTGTCCCCCATACCTTTCATCAAATCCAATTCCGCGCAGAAAACAATCGGCTAAACGAATTCTCTTGTTGCGTCGCACTAATCACTTTTACATTAAAAGCTTTGTAAAATTCATAAAGGTTAGGCAAATATTAGGCTACCTCCTGCGCACCGTCCTGCAGTACACAGATTGTACACACAGTACAGTGCGCCCTACATGCAAATTTCCCTGACAGAGCCATAAACCCTTGGGATCGGAGATTTCCCAGCGCTCTCACACTCCTTTGATCATCTCTCAAGAAGAGTGTAGTCTCAGATTCTCAGAACCCTTTCTGAGATGAAAAAGGAAGAATTTCTCCGCCACTTTCTTTTTTCCAAAAGAACACCATCAAGGGAATTAGCTGGCTTCCATGCTTGTTTGGAAAGTTCGCAACATCTTCGGGTTGGCTGGAGTAGGATTTACTCGCAGAGATTAATCAAAGTCGTTTCCAAAAGGTGTCGTTTCATCTGCAGAGAAACATGGGCCTGCTCTGTGCAATGCTACTCCACGTCAAACACGATTCGGATAAGCACCACAGGTTCTAAACCCACTTCAATATCCAGCTTAGAATTCACCAGGTGACTTCACAGTGTCTCTGCAAATGACAAATCATTACATGAGATATGGATTCACTCCCAATCTCTCTATGAAGTCAAAACATTTTTTTTCGTCTATACGAGGGGGAATACGAGAACCCTCGTATAGGGGGAAATATCAACCTATGAAATAAGCAACTAATGAAAATAAGTATATATATGAAAATGATGAGTGGAAACAACTGGCACTTGCAACTTGCAAAACAAATCTGGCAACTTCTGCTTCCAGCATGGGTTGGAAACAACCCCATTCTTAACTTCCAAAAAGAGGAGGTTGTGTACCATTTTTTCCTCGTTTCCCTAGTGCTTTCCAGTCCGACGGAAAACAGCAGCTGACATTTGACTTTCTGGCACCTAGCCAGATGCCTCTCTGGAATATTTGGACCCAAAAAGTTTCTCTCGGGGTCTCTCCCCAAAAAGTTGAACACTAACGCAAGGCCCCACCCGATTACATTTCCTTTGAAAACTCCCCAACAACTCTTTATTCACCCACTTGATGAGTTTGTAAATGCTGGTCATTAAGGGAGGCGAATGGATAAGCTGCGGGCCCATTCTGTGTGCCAATGGGACTTTCCATTTGAATGCATTTACTCTTTCAAAAAAAAACGCAGCAAGTTTTGGAATGCAAAATTGCATACAACTGCATCCAGAATATTGTTTGAAACAGCAAAAGTATTGGCATATGTACTTCTTTAATATTAAGGAGTCAACTCTGAACAAACTTTTTCAATGATATTTCACCCTACCAAAAAAAATGGTATCAACCCCTCCTGTAGAAATACACTCCCCTTTTTCCTAGCACATAACTCAATCTGGCCACGATGAGTGAGCCACAAAAACAGATCTGAAAAGGCTCTCCTGGACCCGATCCCGGAAGTCACAATGGAATCGGATCTCTAATCCCCTTTCTCTTTGTCAAGTTCAGAGGACCCGTTTTTTATCCGACCATCATCTTCTTCCTCCGTTTTTCCCCTCCCTCCATCCCCACCTCTCTTCTACAGCAAAAGTAAACGTTTCCAAAGAGTCTGGGCTGACCTGCTGAGCAGGGGCGCGGTGTGGTCGACATAAAGTCAGCTTAATGAAACTATCTGTCAGATCCAGGTGGGAAAAGTCTGGTAGGGAAAAAAGAAGGCATGAATCAGAAAACTCATAAGTATCGAAAATCGATATTGGATAAATTTAGATATTATCGAAAAAACTGCATCGGCAATCGATATTTGATATATTTCGATACATTTTAAACCGGAGATATCGCGATATTTTTATATAAAAAAATTGACGTTCGATATAACAAAATCACTGGCTATAGAATTCACGTAGCTTTTGCCAGGAAATGAGCTCAGTATCATAAAGCGCACCCGATTTCTATTCAGCTTCTATGTGGAGGTAATCAAAGGGGAGGGGAGAGGCATATAAAGCGGGGCTTGCTATTTCTATACTGATGATCTGCTGCCTGCGCTGCTTAGAGGCTTAACTTTCGAGAGAGAAACTAATGAACATGTTTTATTTATGCTTGAATCCCTTTGCTTAATTTTTGCAACCGATAAAGAGCTTTTTTGATATTTTTAGCGTGAATACTGTATATGATCACATCGCGGTTTCAGCACGAGTAACCAGAGATATGGGGTCATGTAGGCATATACGAGGTAATTTTTTTAGAGGGGGGATTGTGGTATATGGTGGGTTTTTTTATCAGATTATTGGTCAACAGCTCTATTTTTTGACAGAGGCTTTCCAATTAGGTGCATAATAAGTTAAGAGTAAAGTACAGTCACCATTAATGATCATTATTGATCAATTAATATCGCACGTCATACTGTAGTCAGGCTCTAATGCAAACTGCTCTTTATACAGGGTGTTAATCCTAAGCGTGTCACCAGAAAATGTGGTGGTAGAGGGCGCAGGTGTGAGCATTTTTGCATAAGGAACAAGGGGTCGGAAACGCACCCTCACCAAGTTACGCCCCTTTCAAGTTTGCGGCAGACAGTGTGCAAGAGGCGTGCCACGCGGCGGAGTGACTCGGTGAGGGTGCGTTTCCGACCCCTAGTTCCTTATGCAAAAATGCTCACACCTACGCCCTCTACCACCACCTTTTCTGGTGACACCCTGTGACAGTTTTCTGCTACATTTTTGAAGACCTTGTCTGAAATTATGCACAGATGGCCAAAAAGTGAACCATCCGTAGTTTGCCAGCAATATTAAGAGCAATCAAATAATGTGTAGTAAACACACACAAAAATCAGCCATCACTTGACAAACATGTTCCGGGCTTTCCCTCCTGTGCAAACATTCTCTAGCAGCAGCCAAGATCCGGATCGTCCGATATCTCCTTTGGCGTACTTGATTCTATCACATTTCCCCAGGCACCAGTGTAAGTTCTCAAATTCCAGGAAAAGGAGAGAGAGAGAAGAGAAGAGGGGTTCTCTTCCCTTTGAGCATTCGAAAGCAGGAAACAGCAGAAGTGAGTCGTCTGCATTTGGACCTAGGAAGCAAACCCACCTCAAATCCTGATGAGCACCTTTATTCTTTGAGTTATAGCGAATTCTAGGGTTTGCTGAAAGCTGGCCTCCCCTTTTCCTTTTCTGCGCAAACCTACGCCGGACGGAAGTGCCTAACTCAATTTCCGCGGCACCTTTCCGCTTTCCGCGAGGCCTATAGTCTACAACTATCCTACGTACTACCTTCAAACTCTAGCTGCCAAGCTCCCCCCCCCCCTCAAGAATTAATCTCAAGAGTGAGGCGCTTTTGTGGCCTCAGAGTTTCCTGGGTTTGGTTTCGCTCGTGTCCACTATGCCAGGAGCATGCCGGATTAACAGGGGGGGCTGCCTCAACTTTACGCTGTTTCGGATTAACACCAGCACTTCAAGGAATTAAGCCCATGATGTTCCAACAGGCTGAAACAAATGTGCCATTGATGTCCAATATTTGGTATCAAATCCAGGTTAATTGGATATGCGTGTCCTCGATAATCAGCATACATCATGCACAAGGAGCGGGTTCAAATGTATGTATCAGCGTGTCATAATCCAATTTGGTAAGCGTCGAGTTTTGCACATATTTTGGAACATAATTAATAGCTAACCTCCAACGCGGTATGTACCATGGAATTTCCTACTTTAATTAACGAGATAGTGCGCAAGTGCATAATTTACTTGGTATTAAAACATTTTTTAAAAATGAGTGAGTGCATAATTGACACTCCAAGCAGTTAGAGGTCACAAAAGGATGTCCTGGAGCGTTTTCCTAGCTAGAAAGATGGAGGAAAAATAAAAAAGTGAGATTCGAAAGTGAGAGAAGCTGCGTGCTTTTCTGTCTGCTTCTCCTTCCCCTCGTATGCCAACACATCCCCATCGATCCAGCCACGGCCACGGGGCTCAACCCCTGGGTCAATAGACCCCCCCCCCTCCCCTTTCTACCATCCTACCCTCCTACCCACCACACCCACCCCTCTGGCCCCAGTCCCTGAATTGCAATTCCCACCCATCCACAACTACAGAACGCCCACCTTCTTGGTTCAGATCCTACAAATGTTTGAAGACATTCGCAAATTTTCAAAAAAAAAGTGGGCAAAACTTTTGAAACATGTAGTACCACGTGTTGACAAACCAAGCAGGAAATACAGGCTGAAAAGTAAATTAATAACCCCTCCCCTTTTTGGAAAGTCCCGAAAGGATTGCAACGCATTATCTGAGAGTTCGTCAAGTTCTTAATGAATTAGGAATGGCACACCGCATAGGTAGGGAACCAGGATAAACTCATTACGAATAGATGAATTCTCACATAATGCATTATAATCCACGTGGGAATAACAGGAGGGATGACTTGCCGCATCCCACTACTCTCCCCCCCCCCCTCCCCTCTAATGACATTAAGCAGATAGGAATTTCTTATCTGGTTTGTTTATATATGATCCACAGCAGTGTGCCAAATTCAGGCTTTCCAGAGGAGGTGTACCAACTGCAGCTAAATCTCGAGTGCGACAAGGGAAGATGAGAACCAGGCGTGGTTTTCAACCGTGTTTGCCGTTTCTTGGAGTGAGCAACTGAACAACGACAATGCTAAAAGCAGTCCTCAAATTGTCGTGTAGTATATGTCTGTAGTATATGGGGAGTGAGTTTCAATTGATTTCGGAGCTCCAGCCCTGCATTAGCTTCCCAACACCTTATCTGTGGAGCCTGGCACTTTATAAATAATGTATGGGAAGGGGGTTGTATTGTGATGTTCAAGCTCTCGGAATAGGATTTCTGGAGGTGGGTATCAAGGGTGGATTTAAGTTGTTAAAATGGTGGGGGATGTAACAGGGACCGCTAACATAAGTTGACTGAACGCCTTTCAAGCAGTCCCCCGAACGTCCAGTTAATCCAGCGTCCTATATGTAGGACACTTGTTACACTTTAGTTATTGCGTTAGTTATTCATTTGCCAATAATATTTTTAAAAATAACTATCAGGATACCCGGCGTTGATAGCGTTAGGAAATACTTTTCCATAGGAGTAACTCATTGATGTAACAGAGACACTCATTGATGTAACAGCTTCAACAATGACTGCCTTTTCGCCTCCTGCGGCCAAGGATGACCTCGGAGGTCAAGTCCAACGTGCTAAAAACCTTCCCCGTTAAAAACTACCCCTAATGATCACCCTAGGGCAAATTTCGAGGCATCCATACTTATTTGCATCGCGAACATACAGACATACGTCTTGAAATATGTATAATATTCAGGGAGTAAAGTTGTGTGCCTGTAGTACAGCAGTCCTGCATGGCAAAAGAGCCACTTTGGTTGCATACAAGGCCAGGAAAACCCCCATTTCTGAGAAAACTTCCAAAAGCGGACCTTTCCAACATATTACCCGCAGGAAACACCCCATGTCGACTAAGTTTCTCCGAGTAAGCGGTAAATCCAAAATAGCTGGTAGGGTAATGATCTGTGAGAGTCAGCAGCTCCTTGGTTGGATGACGTCAGAGGGCTTTTGCGGAAGCGGAAGACGCGCATCATTCTTGCATGCAGGGAGCCATTCTTAGAAGGAATCGAGTGCTCTATGGCAGGGCCAGCATTCATAAAACAAGGCGGGGCAAAATGGGTCCTAATCGGTTCCATTTCCGGTTTCTGCTCAGGCGCTCAAGGGTTTCCCTCTGCAGCCTTCATTCCCGTACCACAGCTACTCCTCTTCAATTAATCACGCCTCGCAATGCTGCGCTTAACCACTCTTCCTGCAGATTACCTCTTTCTACAGTCCGGCTCTCAAAAGGCACCGCTCCTTTTCCACGCCTCGAATGAAAAACATTGTTGCAATGTACGAAAGCCGAAACTATAACTCTGAGAGAAATGAGCTGAAATTTTAATGTTAATTTTTACAAATTGTTTCATACACCACAGTAGCAATTTTCAAAATTTTGTTATTAGTCCACCACCATTATCAGTCAAACTGGTTCCAGATCGTCTGAAGAGCCAAAAAAAAAGCATTGGCATTCTGCTCAATTAGAAGATTCGTTAGGCAGCATTCCTCCAGTCTCCAAGACTAATTTCTAACAATGTAACTTATGGGAATCGACCGCCCTGGCGTAAAATTACATCAAAAAATTGCGTCGGAGCATTATCATTGCCGTTGAATTTGTAATGACAAAAATCAATCACGTCGGAGGAATGCATTTGAGCGGAAGGGGATGCAACGGGGTCCCATGCAGTTACATGGGGCTCGATCACATTAATTCCCAGCGAGCTTTCAAAGCCTGGGATTTTTTTTTTCTTTCCGTGTGTTATTGTGTCAGGATCATATTCCCGGATATTGCACTCAAAGCATTACCGGTAATGGTTGAAGTTTTTAGTATCGACTGCTAATTGCCATGCAGGTCAAAGCACCATATGCGTCATTTCATTTTTTTTTTCACTCCTCAAAGTTACACCAGCTTTTGAATTTTTGGGAACCAAAATTTTTTGCAAGCAGCGGGTATCAAAGTGATATTTTGCAATGTAAATGTCAACAACTGTGATCACACTTTGAGAGGGGTGCTAATGCAATACTTTACACGGCTGTCGGTACCAATGCTATTAGTGGTTACTCTAACAAGCTTGGAACACGGTCTCACCCACCAGACCCAGAATCTGTGTGAGAAAGGGTAAGTGGCTTCATTGTACCCATTTTGCCCATACCAGTAACTGGTAAAGAAAAGCCTCATTTAAATCCGTCTGCAATTGACTTAACATAAGTTCGCTAACTGCTGCACAGGCATTGCGATGTCTGTTTAAATTAATTGTAATAAATACATCCGTTTAAAATAGGTATTGACAAGTTCATCCAACAATCATAGTTAATATGGTTATGAAAATTATAAGTAAATTTTTTTTGTAACAATCTTTAGACGATGGGGTGGAAACTACCCTTCACAGAACATTCGCTGACAATTTGCAATAAAAGTACAGTACAACCCATTATTTACTTGACACCTTGTTTGAGCACGAACCTACTCAGTTATTTACACCCACACTCCAAAAACCTGCAGCATTCAACAAAAACCCATTGTGGCAAACAAGTCAGGAGAGACGACATTGATTTTGCAAATGAGTGTCCCCAAAATGAACCCTCCCCCTCTCTAAAATGTGATACCCACCATGCTGGCATTCTCCCACCAACCGCTGGTTAGAGTGTACACATACATGCAAGCGGCGTACATGCACGTATCCAATGCGAGTCTGCTAACGACAGTTTTGAGGCCGTTTTACCACAGATTGGCAGGAAAAGGGGCGCAGAGTGTGTGTGTGGATATAGTTTGTGGGGGGTGGGGGGTGGGAAAAGCATAGGAGGGGCCATTGACCCTACCCCCTGCCCCCCTCACGTCAACCTTCATCCCTTCAATCCCCCATACCCTCAGCATCCCAACTCTCGTTCATCACCCTATTCCCAGATGCCCTTTCTCTACCCCACGAACCTCAGATTTTGACCTACACCGCACATTTACCCTCCACTTCATCCCTATCTCCCTTTTCCTCCATTGAACCTAGGATATCTCAAGCTGGTCCTGATATTATCCGACGGTGGTGGTATATAATTGCATTGTTGCATATTACAATGGGTATCAATCAGAGCGTGACTTTGGTGGGTGAGCTTACCCTTCCATATATGGACACTTTCCACAGGACAACAAGTAAGCGTGGTCAATGTGGTCAAAACCTAAGCTTTTGTGATAATATTGATTAGAAGCGCTTACTTTAACCTTAATTAGCAGAATTGATGTTTGTCAGGACCCGTGGCTCTAAAAAGGTTTTAAATTGTAAAATCAACACCATGTTGCAACGCCAAAATTAACTGCTTTAGGAACGTGCATTTTTTTGTATAATTTGTTTGGTAGAAGGGTCAAAGAGAAACCTGAGCTTTAATAACAGTATCGCCCATGAAGAGAAAACCGCATAAAATGAAACACCAGAGTTATACCAACCACATGTGAAGGATGGGAGAACAAAAAATTTAACTACAAAAAAACCAGAATCATATCAATATTTTTCAAAAAAAGTGTCAATAATTTTTTGTCGTTTTTGTACTACAACCTGCTACACAAAAAGGCCTCAACAATATTTTTTTGTTCTTTCTTACAAAACAATGAGGCTCAAAATAGATAACCAACCAACAACCATGCAAAAAAAAAATGAAAGCATGACATCCATTTTTTTAAAACTCAGAAAACAAACCCTACTGACTCGTTACAATAAGTACCGTAGAGTTGCATCCATCAAAACAAGCCCCACGTACACTGCAAAATGTCGCACAACACTGCTCGCTCTGTTTAGACAACAACAAAAAAAAAGTTAATCAACGGTCAACGCACCGCATAGTGAAGCTTGATGTTTCCGAAATCCCAGTTGCAGCAATTTATTCCGATTTGGCGATACCAACGCAAACAAGAATCAGGATGCAAAAAAGCATGCAGTTTATCCGCTCCCATATTTCTCTTCCAACCTCATACATATGATCAAAAATTCACAAATTTTTTTAACGTCCCACTTGTTTTTTTTAAACATGTTGTATTACTCTCTAACGTCGGTAATTCATTGGAAAACATGTTTCAAGCTAAGGATTATATGTTATTGTACACTAGGCCTAAAAGTGCAAGACGCTAAGGAAGCAGAGAGGATTTCTCATTAAAACTTTCGGTTGGAGTTAGGTTTTGGGATGATGCTAGCACACTGAAGAGGCTTGCAGAGCAGCATCCAATCCTAGCTAGAGAGCTAGCCACTCAACCCCCCCCCCCCCAGCCCTTCCCCCGCCCCTTTCGCCCTCCTCAAAGCCTCCATCTCAAACTCGAGACGTGCAATTGTGCCATGAAAAGTTTATTTAACTGTCCGACCAGCTCGAACGTGTCGGGACTTTCACCCTTCATCCGCCCCCTCCCCCCCATCGCAACACAAACAACATTTTCCGGACACCCCCCCCTCCTGATCACAAATTTCCGTTGGTCGAGAGGGGGAGAAGAGACTGTGGCGGATTAAGGATTAAGAATGATTAGGTAGCCATCCATGGATCGTGACGAGGAATCATGATGCTAGACTCATCTGGGGGATTTCCTCGTCACGTATACCGGATCCTTGTAATCATTTTCAGTCAAATGTTTTATCGATTTTGAACACCGGATACTCTAACCTAGTTTTAAAGTTAATCTTCTGGTAATGCTTATTTCCTTTATGGACTTCTAATCATCTTTTTAAACAATTAGGTGGCTGGGGGTAAACATAACAGTGCATTTACAGGGAGTAAACTGTTGTTTAATTGTCGAATCAGCGGGTAATAACAACGGTGTTCCATTTTTATTACATTATATTTGATGATACAGCGACAGCCAGTGTTAATCCTAAACGTGTGGGTAGAGGGCGCAGGTGTGAGCATTTTTGCATAAAGAACTAGGGGTCGGAAACGCACCCTCACCGAGTCACACGAGTCTTGCACACGGCCTGCCGCAAACTTGAAAGGGGCGTAACTAGGTGAGGGTACGTTTCCGACCCCTAGTTCCTTATGCAAAAATGCTGCGCCCTCTACCACCACCTTTTCTGGTAACATGCTTAGGATTAACACTATATTGTATTGATATGATGTGATTTTAACACTTATTTTATTTGATTAATTTGATTATTTTAACCGATTATGTTTGTTTAGGTTTGGCCATAACAATGCTTTTTCCTCTATTTCACTTCCGATTTAAATCCGCCCACTAGTTCTAGCAATTAGGATTGGAGATTCACTCAACCCCAAACAGCTCCATTTCCAAGTGTTGGCCCCCTTCCATTCCGGTTCCCCCTTTTCCCCAAATTCGGTCCCGGAATTAAAACCTAGCCATTGCCACCTATTCGAGAGGTCCCCCATTGCCCACATTTTTGTGGCGATACAACTGCTGTGTTTGCCAGGGACACACTCTGGGTTGGGATAGCCTGAGATATTCGATAGGACATATCCCCCGTTTTTCCCAACGACTCGCAAATGGAAAATTACCGATAACTACTGCAGAGTCTACTCAGGGAACTTCAAGCACAGAAAGGAATTTTCGCAAAACCTAATTGGATTTCAGACCATTGTGCTGTGGAGGGAAAAAATGGGGACAAAGTTTGTAGGCTATTAGTTTAATTTCGGTCACACCCTTTAAAGGGACACGCCACTCAAAATACAAGTTGATCTGTAAAATCAGGCAAAACATCCTGATTCCGGTGATACCATCCGTTTATCTCTGAGACGAACGGTAATGTCAGGGGAAGAGACGAAAGTCGGAAAAAATTCGAGGTCTGTTCGAGAGTGGCGCCGCCTAGCCACCTGGACAAGTTAGGCGACGTTGGATAGAGCGCCGCCCTTCCCAACGGCGACTTGGATAAGTTGCCTGCGGGTATGGGGATCCGTGGGGATCCGGTTGTGTCCGAAGCCAACTTCCCCTAGTGACCGTTGGGAAGGGCGGCGCTCTATCCAACGTCGCCTAACTTGGCCAGGTGGCCAGGCGGCGCCACTCTCGAACAGACCTCTAATTTTTTCCGACTTTCGTCTCTTCCCCTGACATTACCGTTCGTCTCAGAGATAAACGGATGGTATCACCGGAATCAGGATTTTTTGCCTGATTTTTACAGATCAACTTGTATTTTGAGTGGAGTGTCCCTTTAACAATGTTCTATACACCAATTTTCAGTACACTTCGCAAAATAATCTGCATTGTAGTGTTTATCACTTTTATAAGGCCATCTTGAAGATTCCCTTCGCCGACCACCATTTTTCCACAGCATCCATTTTTATACCGGCCTCGACTTCCGGCATGGAGTATCATGTTTACTGCCAATTATATATCCAATAACAGTCCCCATGCTACCTGAAACCTTTCTCGACGCCCATAACTTCCGAGTCCACTT
Organism: Catajapyx aquilonaris; assembly: GCA_000934665.2. Lineage (NCBI taxonomy): Eukaryota > Metazoa > Arthropoda > Diplura > Dicellurata > Japygidae > Catajapyx > Catajapyx aquilonaris. The sequence goes on from JYFJ02005101.1 coordinate 12,537, forward strand.
TACTACCTTGCAGATTTGCCCTTGCACACACACTTCCCCCCCTAGCTTTCAACGACTCCCACGACGTATTTAATTTATATTACTACCTACTTTAATTTAATTTACAACCCAGACTGTATTTAAGCTACCGGTTTGCCCCTAATATTGAAGTCCCATAAAGTCCTGGGCTCAATTTCCTTCCAGGCTTGTAAATGAAATGGGTTACAGCCTCCCCCCAAATTTCTCATTAAGCCAGACGACGAACGTACACTTACGTTCTTTTTAAGGCCCATCTTTTCCGCATTTTGACTTGTGCGCTCGCCGGCGCTTTGTGGCGGGGATAAGAGGATGAACAAAGGGAACCGGGCCCATCAAAAAAGTGACTCTGAATTTTTACCAAGGATGCCCAGAACCGTGGCGGCATTACTGAAAAAAAAAAGAAATTGAATCAGGGTGATGTCGTGTGGACACCCACACAATTTTGGGTTGCTAAACAATATGCACATGGAATTGGGTTAGCACAGTTAATTCACTAGGGAGTAAAATGATATTATGTGTGAGTACAGTACAAACGCCGGTTGCAATTGAATCAGCATTGTACTGTACCCTATAAAAACCAGGTCAGAGTTGGAATGTACGAGTATGTATACACATGTAGTAATGTTTAAATAAATATTGGCACTGAATTAAAATTAACACTTAATTAATCCAAGCGGTAGCTGTACATTTTGTGTAATTTTGCGTAGGTTACCTTCGTTAATTAGCAATTACTTACAATTGCACCTGTGTCCCCTCCCCAAAAATCCCTATCCTTACCCCCATGTCCTTTCATCCTTGCACCGGAGTTAGAAAGAAATTCAGAAAAATTGCAGGAAAAATGGTGGTATTCCACGCCCCTAAGGGCCTACGGCCCTATCACGGGGTTACGTAAAAAAAATTAGCAATTACTTCGATTTTTGGTCTGAAACGCGTGATTGTTCTTACAATAAAAACGAAGCATAATTATTATGATATCGTGATATTCGAAATATGAATATGATATCTCCAAAGAGCTGGACATCGATTACTCGAACGCCTACCTTGCTGGCTACCCGGCGAACAAGAGAGCCCCTTGGGTTGCCCTGGTAAGCTAGGATGATCTTCCACTTCCGTTGCCCAGGTGAATGTGTCCTCAAATAAATAAACAAATAAATAAATAAATAAATAAATAAATAAGTAAAATATTTTTATCAAAATGGATTTGATATTGTTTCACCATAAGGCATCTTATTAATACAACCCTCGTAATATGACAAAACAACAATAATATCATAGCATATTTTCATTTCTAATAATGTTTAACTTCAAAGTAGGTAAATAAAGCTGTGTGTGCAAGTCGCTTCAGCATTATCATTTAAAAAGTTTTCATCGGCACAGTTTTAAAAATACGTGGCACCTTAAAAGGAAACTGTAAAGTATTAGTGCCAACAACTTCTCCAATACCCCGTCGTTTAGACCCATTCTCCAGTTCTTAATCCGCCCTTTGAAACAAAGTATCAGGCCTTTTTCTCTTGGAAAAAGGCGCACTTTGTTTATTATATTAAATGGATGAAAAGCAGAGGCGCCCTTCTCCATCCCAAGGGAGGGATCGAAATCAGCAATTTTCCTGAATGCAAAATTTCTTTCCAGGAAAAAAGGCCCGGACAAATCGGCAACTCTCAGTCGATGGCATATCACCTGAGAGCAGCTGGGGTCTCGATGCCTCCTTTTTTTCCAGGAACGTCACACGATTTTCCCGCTCCCTTTATTTCCTATTCCTATACCTTTCCCCTATACCTCAGGGGATGTCACTCTTCTTGAATTGGATACAAGCAATGCTTATTCAAATTGAAAGGATCAAAATGGGATTTTGGCTTCCATCGCTTTTCTTGGGACATGTCAGTGTCATTATCGTCTGATACATTCGTCGACTTTAATGCAACGGTTTAACTGTGGAATTTAAGCTCCACCCAACATCAACACCAACTTGACGAAAAAAAAAAATTGCGAATCTTAATTTTAAACCAGCTCTCGTGTATACTTCAGGCAGCAATTTCCGGGTCTCACGTTACCCCGTCCATGTACAAAACTTAAAGTGGCAATTTCCAGCCGTGTCATATTAGACCCAGCAGCATGCACATGCAAAACCCCCTTTTTCCCCCCTTCCCAACGCGACAAATACGGTAAATGCACCTGTCCACCTTCCTTGTCCGCAGAGCCATTTTCAAGATTAAAGTAATCATCACGCCTCATTGCCCCGCGCTCTCATTTGCGGTGCCTAACCATGGAACTACACTATTCCAGAATTAAATCTTCAAATGAAAGGATAGAACTTTCCAATAGGATTTCTACAGTGTGTTCCATAATGTAGCTCCATATGCTATGCTATATAATAAATATCCATATGACAAAATAGTAAAATAATTATGAAATAAATAAATTATTGTTTTACTAGACATTGTTGGCAGTATCAGAACACCCTGTAAGTTTCTCAAAAAAAAATTACTTTTTATATCCCCCTATTTCTAGCCCCCAGTAGCTCCTAAGACTAGCTAGTACCTTATTTCCTCTTTGTATTGATTTTGCCCCCCACGGTGCCTAACATTCTATAGCTTTACACTATTCTCCTAGAGTTTTTTTATATCATTTTCTTGTACTTTCAGGAAGACCCACTGCCTGTAGCAGATTTGCCACCGTAGACCGGATATCCTTAGATATCCTCTCGCTCCTGAGCTTATTTTAATGGAGGTTCCATAAATGGGCTCGGACCTTATCCTATACATTATATGCTCAAAATGGTCCATAAAGAACGGATTTTTTTTGGAACCGACTATAGTCCATGAATTAATTTCTAAACTACATATATTTGTTGGAGAAGCCACGGGCCACCCTGCAGTCTCCCAGAATAAAAAAAAAAATCCTAGAGATTTTGGCAGTCTCCAAGCCGCAGATTTGTTCGCCTGACGCTCGCGGGTTTTTTACGACCAAACTTGGGCGACAGAAGATGACGCACGGCAGCTGTGTCGGTGACGTCGCGAGGCACCGGCCAATAACCAGACCAGAAATTACTAGCACCAGGGTCATAAGGAAAAGAATATGCGGCGAATTCGCAAACATTGCGGTTGAGAATAAATCTTAGATATTGTGACAGTCGACCCCATCGACGTTAGAGGAGGAAGTTGCTCATGAGAAAAGAGGTTGAGGAACGTTCAATAAACATTCCATCTAAGAAGAAAGACAAGCACAAGTGTCGAACTGCCATCACAAACTTCACAATTTAAATGAATTTGAGGGGGATGGAAACTTTGTCGCTGGGGAAGGTTTTTGGCGCCAGTTACCATGGAAAAGGGGGGAAGACGGTGCAGATTGCGGAAGCTGGGATTCTCCAAGTCAGAAACCGCCTCCAGGGAGCATCATGAGAAACGACTTCATTTTCTCCGACTCAGCCTTTATGAAGAAGGCATACGGCATGTATACCTTGCCATACAAAGCTGAGGAAATATGGAGTAGTTTGCAGCAGGTCAAGACTCATGATATGTAAGGAGAGGATTGTTTCTACTTCAAGCATAACCAATAAAGCCTCAAGATCACATTTCTGGTTGTTAATGAAGAAATTGTCACGGGGGCCAATATTCCGGGGGCTAAAAGGCCGGAGGCGAAACGGCGGGGACGAAAAGTCCGGATCCCGCTGTTAACTGCGGTCAGCATTGAACCCAACCTTCAGTTGTTTTTTAAAATAAACTGAGGGTCAATTTAATTAATTAGTGTCGCCGCAACACTTAACAGAAAGTCATTAGTGCAAGATGTTGCACTTCCGGAGCCGGAGGAAAATGAAGGAAAGCAGTAATTACACCACGTGTCAACATTACGAGCAAATTAGGGCTACCTGCAGAGCAGCACGAGTGCGCCTGAACCACTCTCTCCTCAGGGGTCTTTAAAAAAGTTTGGCCCTCCCTAATAACATTCTCCGAGGTCTTGTGTAGCTTAGCATGATCCAGAAAGTGGTGTCAAGTTAGTTCCATGGAACACTGCCAAAATGTCGCCGTCGGGTCGAGAAAAGCAGTTCATGAAAATCAGGAATTGCAGAGACGCTTGCATCACCCGATGTCTCGACTACAACTGGAGCAAAATGTCCCAAATGAAAAATTTTAAATAAATTACGAGTTATTACAATTTCGTAAGTTGAGTCATTTGTTGGCTGTAGTAGTAGTAGTAGTAGTAGTAGTAGTAGTAGTAGTAGTAGTAGGAGTAGGAGTAGGAGGAGTAGGAGTAGTAGTAGTAGTAGTAGTAGGAGTAGGAGTAGGAGTAGTAGTAGTAGGAGTAGGAGTAGGAGGAGTAGTAGTAGTAGTAGTAGTAGTAGTAGTGGTAGTAATTATTTATGTTTAAACTTATTATACGGTATTTTAATATTATGTAACAGTGATATTTTTATAATTTCCCATACACGTCAGTATACTGTGTGTTTCATATTTTATTGGGATGAATGTCACTTGCTTCTGTACAGTACCCTCCCTTGCAAATCGCAGTTTTACATAGATTGTCCGAAAACTCATTTAGGTCTGGTTGCACCATCGCGGATTAGGCTGGAAACCCCGGGATTACCATTGTTATTAATTGTTGGGCAGCAATTAACTAACAATGGTAACCGCTGCGTTTCGAGCCAAAACCCACCCGATGGTGCCACCCCGTCCTTAATGGATTTTTCAACAATATTTATGATTACATGGACGCATGACAGGAACGTCCGCAAATATCACCCATACCAATGTGACCTATTGCTATATGTATTAAAATGATTGTGACGTTTATCTCAGACGATCCACCCTTTTCTATATAGCCAAGGACTTCCGATCGATTCCATTTTTGTACATCGGTTCTTTCTCCAGAGTCGGCAGAGTGTATGAATCACCATTAAATGACTGATGGCATAACGTCAGTTCGATTGTTGCAACTCTCTGATTAAATGCACTTTTTTTTCTAGGTTGTCGCTTCGGGATTAGAAGAGGGGGTCTGAGAAGCGATAGATGGGGACGCTTTGAGTATTGCCTCAGGAAATTTGCCAGAAGGAGATTTAGAGCTGGTCGTAGCTCACTCGGCGCTAATTACGGCACCTAACTTGGTTGTTTGGGCCGGGAGGCAAGATGATATGAGCTTGGTCCCAAAGTTATCGCTTGCCCCTCCTACCCCAGCACCCATCCCACCCCCGCAGCTCTCCCAAGGACTAAAGAAGAGAAGATCCATTTCTTTCCGGACACTTTGCCAGCTTTACGCTGCTAATCTCCGGCGGCACTTCCGAAGAGACTTACGCCAGTGGTCCGGAGTCGGCTTTACTGCCTGGAACATCATGGCTGCTGGGAGACGATAGCCTAAACAACTGCTTCACATTCGATCCACCCAGATGCACCCCTGTGGTAAAACCTGACCTGGACGCACAAGTGTAGTCACTAGATGGTGCTGGTGGTTGTGGCTAGTGCGCAGGTGCGAGAAAGCAGCCAATAAGAACGGCTGTTGAATGACGTCGCAGTAGATATAAGGTAACATGACACCACCTGTATACAGTAACATGACACCACCTGTATAAGGTAACATGACACCACCTGTATACGGTAACATGACACCACCTGTATAAGGTAAACTTGACAACACCATAATTTTCTCCGAGAAATTTGCCTTTCAGATTTTCAAAATCCAGGACTTTTCACATATTTCAGGGAAGTGTGTACTGACCAAGAGCCGTTTGGGCCAAAGAAGGGTTCTTCCTGTCTCATGTTATGCCATGAGGCCTCGACTAAGCTCGACATAAAGCCCATTTTAGCCATACTATCCAGCAACAAAAGTAGGTCGGAACTGTCTGAATGCCTCTGGAGCCCTTAAATCTAGCACTAGTTCCTTCATTCCCTTGCAGATGTCGCGTATATCATCCAAGTTTATTACCTCCCCCAGAGCCGCTTTGCTTCGCCACTGGTCCCATTCGTTAACTCGGTGCATTTTGAGTGTAGGTCCACGTCGTTAAACCCCCATCTGCAAAATGTTATTAGGCATTCCTTGCACCCTTTGCACACACACAAAAAAAAGCGAAGCTGCTGCAAGTAGAGGCCCTCCTTTACTAATTCGCCTCTTGAATAGCTGTTAAAACTGAGGATCCCGAAAAGCAGGCAAACATGCAGGAATTTCCATTATCCGGTGGGGGTTGGAAGGAGGCAGCAGACTTAAGATCAATTTTAACGAGCGGAACATGCAGTTGCCTACAATGACAAATGGTGAGACTGGAGGTTGGCAAGAGGATGCAAAAGGGGGGATGCCTTGGTGAAGGCCTCACGTCCAACTCAGAGCCACAGCAATCGATGGGCTAGCTGTGGTGTGCTGCTGCCTTGCCTGCCGCACCACCGATGGGCGTAGTTGGCAAGGGCACCAGGCCAACTCTAGTCTGCGCCATATCTGAGACCTACCAACCCAGTATATTGTGAAACACCCACAGACTTTTCTTGGGAACCAACAGCAGCGAAAATCTTGAGATCTGAGCAGCCCCATCCGTAAACAAACCTCTGAACAGAGCCATCTACTGCTGGACCACATGAAATCAGAGCTTACAACCCCATGCATTGTCATTTAAAAATGTATAGTCCAACTCTGGCAAAATCCACGTTCTTTATAATTTCACAACCCTCTGCAATTTCCCACGCCCATCTGACATTTTCCCCTCTGCATAATGCACCCTGTACCGACAACCCTCCCCTCCTCCCATACCCAATAAACACGACACCAAACCGAAACCCGACACTTATTGGCAGTCTGTGTGACCATGCAGAATGTCACTCGGGCTCAATTAGGCGCTTGTAGGCCTCGACTGATATTGGTGCTTCTTCCTGACGGTCCCTGGCTTGTAATAACCTTCCAGCTATAAATCTACAGGAGGGTTAAGAAGCTCGTAGTGATTCGAGCTGCATCAAGAACGACGGTCCCTCAGCCAATATGGCCACCCGACAGGACGTAAATGAGCTATAAAAAAATGGGGGAGAATTTGGGGGGAATCCTACTCAGAAATGAGTCTGCTTGGAAGAAGAGGATAAGTAAAGGTCAGACTTATGAAATGACTTGTTTCTGCTTATATGTAGTAGGGATATGAACAAAAAAAAATTGGAGTAAAATACCATCAGCCAATTGGAATAGCAAAGGTACATCTGAAATAGCACTGTCTTAATAAATAAAAGATATCCAAGTCTTCTCATAAATATTAAAAGGTGACTGTGCGAGAGGACAGTTTGACCTAGTTCCATGTGTCCAACTTATAATTATTTAAAGTGCTAACTAACAATGACAGCACTGTATTCTAGCATTTTTACTGCAGTTTACCTTAATAAAATTCTGCTAGGTTTTTAATCACTTTTGTTCCTTCGTTTAATGTGAACACAAATTTGGTACGAAAAATAATTAATGAAATATGGGCTTTCTTCTCTGAAGCGCCCTACTTCAGTTAAAAACTTGAGGCAAGAATAACTCTCGCCATTAACGACTAAAAATAAAATTTAAAAAAAGCGGTAGAGAACATTTGGGGAAGAAATATCGCTCTTCTGGTAATTTATTCCTTGCTGGTTATCTAAATATAGCCATAAAAAGTACGTTAACCCCATCCGCAGGTTTGCTTCGGTAAAAATGCATTATTAGTGCCGTAAGGTATATATGCTCCTGGGATTTAAAGTAAAAAGCTGCTACTTTCCAGACCTGTAATGGGCTCCTTTCAAAAACTTTAAAGATGGTAGTTGCTATGAGCACGTTTCCAATTTTTGCTTCCATATACACCTAATTAATATTAAAGCGAAACCTCCCTCCCACTTTTAGCCATTCCGGCCGACATAATGAAATCAGAATAAAAACCGGCAGCGAAATTAAAACCATTGCATATTTTATCTCCAACAACACTTTCCCACTTTTTTTTTAAAAAAAAAAAGGCCAAGGAATGAAAATGCTACATACCCCCACAAAACCCAGAAAATATTCGCAAATTTGCGTGCAATTTTCAAATCCGCTTTACTACCAGATTTATTACCAGCAAACAAATTTTTGTATGTGAACCAATCTAAGTGATATGTCTTTCACCAAAAAAAAGGCTTTGAGGTCAGACCCATCATAAAGCATCATTACCAAGACTCAGCTCCGGAATATATTATACTTCAAGCACTATTTTTACGATCTACTTCTTAATACACCTCGCTAAATCACAGTGTTAATGTTCGTCGCTTCCCGCTAGAAACCCTTTGCCCTTTTTACAGTATCTCTTCATAAAAGGAATCGCTTTGCCCTTCTCCACTTTTTTTTTCCACTCTCAAATCTGAGGCTCTTACTATTAAGTGTGTTTGAAGATGGATTCCCAGTGCAAAGTGGGTGAAGAGTTGGGGCCGGATTTTCAAGATGAATCAACAGACTGAGCGGAAATCTCTCAGAACAACCCCCATATTGATCCCTCCCCAAAGCAGCAGCCTTTTACTATAAAGTAATAATCTCATGCTCCTATCCAGAGAAAATCCTATTGCAATTTGCAGGTAATGCAATGTAAGCGTCCAGAAATTTTTTGCATGAAAAATTTGTAACAATATGAAAAATCAGACAACCTGCCTTCCACACCTGCACTGAATGTAATATCTGTGGCCAGTTCCCAATTTCCTTTCCATAGCAACCTGCTAGCAACCCCCCTCCGGTATCTGTTCACTGCACTGTACAGTACCGACCAACCATGTAATTTATCTGCCGCAGTTATCGCATGTTTAAGCCATAAAACTATCAACTTTGTTGACATTTTTGTCCCCTCTACCCACTCTCATGCTGATAAAAGGAGTCAGCTTTGCTCTTTGGAACATATACTATACCACAAAAAATTGGTTTAAAAAAAAAAAAAATCGCGAATATTGCATTCCCCAGGCCTTTGGGGAACTCGTTTTATTCACTCTGACAGCGTCCACCCACTAATATATCAAAGTCAGATTCGGAATAATGAACCTCAATATAAAAAGGGTGTCCAATCACACCTTTTTTTTTGTTCAAAACACTGTTGACTTTATTTCTGAAAAATTGGTACCACACGTCCAAGCTTTAAAACCTATTTGATGTCCCTTTTGCCTTTTTCAAGACAGATTTTGCCCTTGATGTAAAAAATGGCTACCGGTTATTTCCTCATGGCAACCTCTAAGGAAAGGTTCTTGTGTAAGGACAAAAAGAAACATAGAAATAATGGCGGGCAAGGGCGCCATTACCATCCATCCTTGTCTTATACACTCTCTTTTTTTACCACCATTGCTACCATTTTTTGGGGGCTGTCCTTAAAGCACAGCCTGCCACCGATATGGAGATCCTAGCAATGAGAAAACGGTAAAGTTTTCTGAACAGAATTCTTCGCCTGTGACGCATGCACTCCAGAGTGATGGGTGGGAGAGAGGGTTGGGTGGGGGGAGGGGGGGGGGTCGGAAATCAATAAATTTCGAAGGAAGGGAACCATAGTTCCTATCCACCAAGTTGCGCAAAGGATATTTTCTGCCTAGTCCGCAATAGAAATTTATTTACTGCTTTTGTTTCCCTCCCCTACCTACCCCTCCTTCCTCCTTAAATCACATCCCCCTCAGGAGGAGGATTGAAAGGGAAAAAAAAAGAAAAGTCCGCGACAATTTTCCCAAAAGATACTGTCAACCTGTCCGTTCAGCAGGCTTTACAGGTCCGTTCAATAGACTATGGGGGGAAAAAATTATGCCAGGTTTTTGGACCTCCCCTTTTTCCGGCAAATCAGGATCCAGCAGGGGATTTTAGAATGACATGAAATGCCATGGGTTGTATCCTCCTGAAGCTGATGGAAAACAAATTGTCTCAGAACCTACGTGCACGTATGGGTAAACATGTCAGTCACAGTCAGACAAAAAAGTAAATTTCCATATTGTTCATATATGGCTTTGATCTGCTGAAAATGTAGGCTGGTCTTACTAGATGCACAAATATTTCGTTCTTTTTTTTTGGGGGGGGGGGGGGGGGNCTGCGAAAAGCCTTCCTAAAAGCTTTCGGGGATTCAATTTCGACCTGGGATGGAAGTGCAAATGTCGCTTCTCTCCGTCCAACACCAAGCGATCTTCCCACACTGGTGGTCCAACTGACACATACTCGTCAGAACCCAGCCAGGGTTGCCATTTCTGCGATCCCAAGGAGAAAAAGCCTAACTTCAAAAACTAGTAAGGGTGAAAGTCGCGTGCATCCCCTGCACTAATCCCCCTTGGCCCAGTGCAGGGCATGCACGCGACTTTCACCCTTACTGTAGTTTTGAAGTTAGGCTGTTTCTCCTTGGAACGGCTATTCTCCTTTGTCTAGGTCTGCCTTGTTTGCTCCAGCTAATCACAGAGCTTTGTCTGAGCAAAAAGAGACTATCCCATTAATTAAGGTCGGCACTCCGCGTTATTAGTTGGCTGGAAGTGATTCTTTTGTTTCACACATCTAATTAGACTAAGCGGATTCGCTTCATGTGTGGTCGCATGCGGTGGAGCCAGATTATAGCAGATCCGGCTACAGGGTGTGCCTTCATGTAACATTCAAAATTCTGAATTCGAAAATGCCCTGATTAACAAACTGCTCTGGGATCCTGTCACCTTGCTCGAGATGTAAATTTTCGCTATTCAGAAGTGAGCTCTGGGTCCCCGATAGCGAATTAGATTTGGCGCCTCTCTGACTGCACACAGATTCGTCATTCGGAGGAGACATCTCCCGATAGTTGTCTTCCCAAATTGAATTACGCCCCCGACACTTTCCATGACCCCTGGAGTGGAAAATCGAGTCATTCAGGAAGCGAGGTGGGGGTGGCCTTAGGAAAGTTCGTGACCTTTTTTCATCTCGCATACGGCTCCAAAGTCTGCGTTTAATATGCAAGCCTTGCCCTAGGTAAACAGGGTGGTCTGATAACCCAGAGCATTTAACAGTTTTAGTTATTTATTCAGGTATGGGACGATTGGGAGGGACCCTTTGAAGATTCAAGACTGATCCTTAATTAGCATTGCATTAGCCATGCAGGATTACTTGCAAACTACTCACCACTTTGGGTTTACCGGCTCTGGGGTACTCCTCCTGGAGTGTGTTGCGCTAACACAGGACACATGCTATATACTGTCACATAAGATGGTCTCTCATCAGCACTGAACGCACAACCTGGATGTAGTGATGGTAACCCGAGGTCATTTCTCGTTGCATTTTACTTTTGAGGACCGTTATATCACCAACTGGCACAACGGGCCCTTTGTCTTTTATGGCCTGTTATATGGGAAAATCTCCCATCTGAATATTTCATGGTTTGTGACAGTGAAACAACTAGTAGCATGCCTTTGTAAGAACTACATTGCCTGAGAAAGTATAGTTTCCCTTTGTCATGAGTCCTAAGCAGCACAATCTCCCCTGAAAGCAATCACAATCCAGGATGAAGCTGATCCTTAGACAAATAACATCATTCAATATTGTTGCGTACATGCAAAGGAGAGGAGCAATGCACGGAAAATCCATTCTGACAATAGCCTACTATTCCTGGGTGTCTGGGGAAACTTGAAACTGTTTCACTTCAGAACTCACTTTCTCTCCCAGGTATTCCAGTAATAACTTCCAGTAAGATATTGCATGTCCTATTGGGAAAAGTAGACCTGTTTCCACTGACACAAAATGAAATAACAATACTATATAGGGTCGAGTCCAAAATAAAAAAGGAACTCAAAATGAGGTCCAAAACGAAGTTCCAAAATTTGAACTTGGCACGAGCAGTCCCTATCCAATTCTGAAAGGACAGAGATACTCATCCTGCATATTAATTCCACACTTTCCATGCTGAAAAAAAGTACAAGTCCTGATGGTTGCACAGCACCAGGATACATCTGGCAGATACTTCTTTCGACTTTTAGGAAATTGCCAAGTAATCACAGGTATTCATAATTTAACGCAAAATGCATCTCAAGGACTTACATAGTTTATTGGTCCATATTAACACATTAATCTTCCACTCAGGTTACATAAGAGAAAGGCCACCCCAAAGATAGCCAACATGTAAAATAACACCATAGCATGGTAAGTTATGCTATGACCATTCTTTTTTAATGATTAGGGCACACAACCTTAAAGAAACTATGAAAACAAAACAGGGTGAAAGGAACGACAACAATTGCCACACTGACGATTCCTGCGTAGACACAACCTAACTCTCCTGTAATCAGCTACATGTGATTAAATGGTGTGTGAAAACGTGATCCGAATACTAGTGGTGTACGTGAGTAGTATTCATTGCAAAAATATATTGGTACTGTAATCCAGTTCACAAAAGTTCTATAACAGGTTTGGCTTTGATGAGTTTGCTTCCAGAGGAAAAAGTCACACTATATTGTACGTGGTGTACCTCATTCCTTCCTAAAAACTGTGAAGAATGTTATTTGCGTGAAATGCCCACCACCTAAAATACACATGACTGTGGATGAGGATTGGCAAAAGTACCTCTCCGCATACCATCACACTGATGCAAAATAAAATGACAGTTATTGTCCCAGTGCACAATAATGGTACAAAAACAACTTGCAAATTTGTGTTTTTTTTTTTTTAACTGGCACCTGTCAGCACACAATACAATGGGAACGTGGGAAGTTAGCAAAAATCATTGAAAAAAATGCATGGTACATGAACGTGAAAAAATGGACTCAACTGCACTCGTTCACAACTAACTAATATTTCAGTCATATATTAAACCGCATGCAGAAAAACAGTACCCTATCACTTTCATTAGATCCTAACCTGTCCATATGGCCATAACATAATTTATATTTATAACAATGCAACAATAATATATTAAACATTTACACACATTGCGGTGAAAAGGAGGGGCATGAAGAAAAAAAAACTTACCAGTAGATAACAAGAGACTGAAAGTGCCAAAAGAAAGTATTGAACGAGTCTTTTTCTATAATGGCATGTGCCATGCTTTAGTTGCAAAGAGGGTTAACTAAAAATAAACTTGCACACTTGAGATACACTTTCAGACAATGCTAGCACAGCCACCTGTACAGGAACAGGGACTCTTTAAATACCTTCTTAAAAATGTGTGCATTGTCAAAAAAAAAAGCAGGTGGCCAGCATTCCTCTCACAAAGGTACACAACAACCTTACCATATTATCACAGCAGTAGAGCGCAACTTTCTGTTTGTCGCAGGGTGCAGAGTTAGGCAATGACCAGAGGTTCGTCGTCCGAGAAGCCTCGTATCATGGGAGAGTCCTCTTCGTCTGAAAGTTACACAATGCAAATAAGTACTTAATCCTTTTATCTGGTTAATGCCAGTTTCACATTATACGACAATGCAGGAGTCAAACACCCATTTAATTCCTTAATGTCCTCATTGTTATTCCTGCACGTGACTTTTAAAAATACTTGCTATGATTAAATTGACAAACTATCCATTTTTTGTTGAGCCTCATCTCATTCCTCATAGCTGCCAAAGGTGCTCCTCTGGTGGTCTTACATGAGAGCTGTTAATAATTTTCACAAAAACTCTGACATGACTTGCAATTAAGAATGCATCAACAATGTGTGTGATTAAAAAAGAGAAATAACACAACTTATGCGAGTTTGACTACTCCATTTCAAAAAATTCTCCCATGGAAAAGAACTGAGTGGTTGTAAGCCAGGAGAGGGACAATTGAGCAGGGAGTAATATCCCATGACTAACACATCTTTAGAAGCAAATATTCATTGCAGTGTCAAAGCATAAGAGGTTGGGTTGAAGAGGTTCCCTGGCTAGTGATGATGATGAAAAAATATATATTAAAATGTCAACATGGTAAAGCCCATTTAAATTTAGTGCAATGTTAAAGATACCTTCTCAACGTTTACGGCAGCGTCGGAAAGTTAAAACATGTCCTTTTTTGACTTCATTACAACACCTAAAATTCCACTTTTGTGCACTTTGCAACCATATTGAAACTTACTCTCTGCAAATCAGTGTAATGGCATTCACTTGCAATTCACTAGAAATAAGATTTCTCATTGAGAATATGCTGCAGCATGTATCATTACATTTCCATGTTCAACCTTTTCAAAGCAAGCACTTCAAGTGTATATGTTAGGCTCAAACCCCGAAAACAGCCGTCGTTTTAAAACAGCCACAGCTAGTTCTGGTCGTTACTGCTTATTAATATACAGTAAAACTTTATAAGTTGAATCTCCATGGGACCAGAAAAAAACTTCGAGTTATAGAAGATTCGAGTTAGAGAAGTTTACAATTTTTTAAGCACATAACTCTATAAGGAAGCGGGGGAGGCGGAGTGGTGCTGCAGTAACGTATGCGCCCACAGATGTGAAGGTCCCGGGTTCAATCCCAACCCGGGGACACCCCCTTCATCTCGTGCAGAGTTCAGGGTCACCTCTGGCTTCGTCTCGGGTGGTATTTCCACAGACTAAACCACCCAGGGGAGTTCACTAAAAATGGCCACAGCGTCAGATGCACTGCACCTTGCACATCCCCTCCTGTCATCCTGCCCGTGGGCCCGGGCGTTTCAATTAGTAGGTTCCAATGTATAATAGTACAACACCGGGGGTGAAAGCACTTACCCAGGATTATTACTATTACTGTTATTATTATTATTATTATTACTTATTATCTTCGGATGAGGATAAGGAGAGGTTCTGGGATAGCTTAAGTGTTGTGTTGGATGGGTTCAATGGTAATGACAGGATAATTCTTGCAGGGGATTTT
>JYFJ02005102.1:0-27140 GCA_000934665.2 Catajapyx aquilonaris
TAGTATTCTACACTACATTCAAAGATTTTAAACAACTCGGGGACGTTATTCGTCATGTTGGGATTTTGTATAAATATATACCATATGCATGATCCACATGAGGAGTAGGGGTTTAATTATTTCCCTTTTTAATTGCCACGTAATACAGTGACTTCCGTATAGTAGCTCCGTATTCAATAATTTTTATTACTATAATTTATCTGATAGTAATTTATGCGGATGTACAGTACAGTACCTTGGGCGATTATGGTTACGGCGTTTGTAGAACGGATCCGCGGGGAGTTCATTTTCAAAAAAAAGCCTACCGGGATATTCAGTTTCATACAGCTTCCTCCGACTGGAAACGGGAAGAACAAACCAAAAAAAATGTAAATTAATGATACCTTTAATTAAAGGGATAGGAAAGTTACTTTTAATGAACAAGAAAAGATCATCATAAATAATTATTAAGGCGACCCTGCAGTGGGAGGAAGTAAAAAGAAAATAACACAGGGCAAAATGGGTAAGGCCATACCACTAACATTCTTAATTCAGTTGGAATTAATATTACAAAAGTACACCAGTTTTTTTCCAGTAGCTTGTACTGTGAGGACCCGCCCCTTCCGGTCATGAGATATGGGCTGGGCATGCGCACTGCTTCCTTGGCTTTGGCTAGGGGAGAGTGGAGTTGGTAACAAGAGTGGAGTGAGTCTGTGACCTGGAAGGTCCAATAAACCAGCGTCCATGAGTACAGGCACCGTTCCCAGTAAAACGCATTAAGTCATAAGCCCCCAATACGTATAAATCCTAGCAAAACCCATCCACAAATAATACATCGCTCCAGATTGAGCCGCTCACAATACTGTTTGTCGCAAGACAAATAATCCCCCCGTGCTCCTCGATTCCAAGTAAAGCCATGATTATTTTAGAGAATGCCATTTTCTGGCAGGCAGCTGTCAGAGCTGGCAGAATGCGCAGGCAGTCAGGCGCTGTCTCTTTCACCTCTATTCTTCCGCAGCTTTCATGAATTAAGCATCAGGACGGCGGGCCTACTTTGCCCCCAAAGTCATTCAGTTGGGTCTCACCCCGTTCCTTTTCAAAGAGGAAAGTCTTTCAGGGGCGGTTCTACCCTTTTCCCTTCTGATGCTTCTGCAGCACCAGCATCACATTCCTCCCTAGAGCTTCTCACACGGAGCGCAGGCCGAATTGATCGGAGGTTTCAAAATCGGACCCTGCCTGCCACCCCTCTACTGCTGGAATAGACCCTCGAGACCTTGGGTCATAAGAAAGACTCAGGCTCTAAATCGACAGATATAACCCACTTTTCAATCCTCTGGACGAAAACAACACACCTGGGCTTGGAGTTTGCTTTCGGCCCCGGGAGTCAAGAATGAGGGATAGGACTGCGGATAGGACGGTACCAAATCTGGGCTTGAGACTGTAAACAGGTCGGTAATGCGACTTTGTTGTAGTGTTGTTCAGACTGACAATTGGATGTCGACAGAGAGACTTTTTTCGTCGGAATTTTATGGGTGTTCTAGAGGTTTACCACGAACCCATACCTTCTCAAGAAAAATTGCACAAAACTGGTTCCTTTTCATGATAAAGCAGAGTGGCCATTAAATTGCAAATTGAATTTAAAAGGCACAGTGTCTTCGAAGAACGGTTCCTGTTTTACCTGTCTTTTCAGAGAAAGGCACAAAAATCAAGTCCGACAGGAACATAATTTTCGTTACACTATTTCCAGACGTGTATGGGGAGAGTGGCATAGTGAAATTGTTTATAAAGGGTAGTTATCACTTCAAAGAGGTTGGATCCTTTGATACCAGAATTCACCATGCCTTTGCTTACATAGTGCATTATTACCATATGAAACCTCAGTGAAATAGTAACCTGTAACCTCGGCACCTTCTACCTGTTACAGCCCCTATTAGGTGCTCTCATTAGGAGATCTATAAATTCGATTCCTATAATGAAATTCGCCTTTGTGACGGAATTCAAATCCTGACAACTGCGTCTTTGCATTTTGACCCACCCTGTATTGCACTTCAAAATTGACGAAGATTGAACTAACTACACTTTGATTACCTTTCAGCTCCCACCGCCTCCTCAGCCGCCTGTCAAAGTCCTCAGTGAGCAAAAACTTTCTACTAGGCCTCCAAATGATCCCCGCCCAACAGCTCCTCCTGATGATTATTATGGTGAGTACCGCACATGTGTTCTACACCTCTTTAAGCTCTTAGGGTCTCATCGTCCCATTCATTTTTACAAAGACCAGAAGTGAGTCTTCCCACGATTCCAGACCATTTCAGTGGAAGCGGTAACGATTCTCATTCCCGATATTTGCACTTTCATTTTTTGCCCCTACTCGTTGGTATAATTTGTCATGTAATGCACGGCACATTTCCCTCTGAGCCAATAATATATCGCATCCTCAATTGACGTTCTTTCCAATTACGAACAAAATGTGATAGTCCCAGTTCTAAAATCAGTGATTAATGAGACTGCTGCATAATTAAAGCTTGGTACCGTAGTTTTTCGCGCTCGTTATTCCCCCACTCATTAAGATATTATGAGGTGAAACAACGTCCACTATGCATAGCATTCTAGTCAATATTTTACAAGGGACGTGGAGCTGCAGAGCACACCAACTCTATTTCTGGAGAAAGGCTACATGCAAGGTGTCCTAAGAACACACTAAGTCTATTTTTAGCACTCCATTAATTATTCATAGAAGGTAAAACATGATCTATTTTACCTTATACTACACCTTATCCTTCTACCTTCTACCTTATACCTTCTATCTTTTTACCTTATACCTTATACCTTATATCTTTTTACCTTATACCTTATACCTTATATCTTTTTACCTTATACCTTTTACATTATATTACATTCTCAGAATATTTTCTCCGGGTTCAGCTGATGTCTGGTTCAAATGAATGTTTCTGATGAAAGATATAGAGACTGGCACCTTCGTTGATGTAGAAACTTGTCATCGACGTACAATTGCTAGAGGGTCTCGAAACCTTCAATCTGAAAAGTGGGCCACTGCCACCAGAGTCCCATCTCCATGCTAAGCGTGCGTCTCCCGGGCCTCACTCCTTTCTCCGAATCGATTCTGAAATTGATGTTATTTTCAACTTGAAAATTCACTCTGCTCCGATGGCCTGCTTTGATTTCCCAAACATCTCTTTAGTGATTAATAAATTGGACAAATTAGGGTCAGCAACTGTGGCGGGACAAATTATTCATACGACAATAATTTTACTTCTCCAGAACTAACTATTGCACTTACAGAAAATAAACAGGGGCACAAATTATAACTTTGTAATTTCAAGTCCCTTGAGATCTTCATTACAAAAGAAATACAATAAGAAGTTGTAGCTTACTTCACATAATTTCTAGATCGAAATTCTCTAATAGGGTAAGTGCACCGCTTCATCTAGTAGCAGCAGCCTTATCGCAGCTGCTGCATAAAGATAGTGAAAGGCAGTAAAGCCCTGGATCAATATTAGACATAATCCATTCATTAGAGGGGGGAAAGTTGAGAAATTCCTCTCGATTGCATGGTGGGGCGAGCAGTCGGAGGTAATTTCTCCAGACAGCAAATATGGCAATTAGGAATGAATGTGGATGCAACACTTAATAGTGGGGGGAAATGTGGCGTCGATTAATTTCAGCCTGTAGAACTTTCATGGTCGGTAACGAGATTTTACGTTAAAAAGATGCTAAATTTTAATCCGCCTTACTGACGTCTTTAAAATTTGTGCCGAGTTAACCATTTGCCAATCTCACGTTTCCAGGCGTGAAATGTTCTGCCCCAATTTCCATTTCAAAAAGTCAGTTCCAGTCGCAAAATTCAGCAAGGTCACATGCCAGACAAAATTCCTCTCAAGTTGACTGTTACTTTAAAAAAATTTCACAACTGCACTAAGAAGCTCCTTTCAAGTATCCTCAGTGCCAAAATCAAAGAAAATCGCTAATAGCTCGCAGTTCTTTCCATCACATGAATTCCCAATATAAGTATTGCCTATCGCAATTCCCATCGTAAGCAATCTCTACAAGATTTAGAGTAGACGTTCGACTTTCTCAAAACTTCTTTCTGCAGAAAAAAAAAGTTTTCTCCTCCCCCAAAAGTTTCCGTCCCCTCTCTCCTCCCTCTCCCTGTTCCTTCCCTTTTTGCGGATAAACTTGGGGACTCGGTGGCACTTACTGTAGCTGTGCCTGGAAGCCACCACCCATTCCCTTCAATTACCCCCATGTAGACAGAGAGCAAAAAAATAGGAACTGAGGGGGGACCTCATAAAGTTCCGCACGGATGAATGAGAAACTTTAACTACATACAGGGTGAGCCATAACTCGCCACCTTTAAGGCACTTGTTTTGGCCACGATTACATCCTAATCTGGCTTAAGAGCCTGCAAAGTGAGTTGCCTGTCTAGATTAGCGCGTTCTTTGCTCTAATGGGCTCACCGACAACTGGCTGCCGTGTCAGTTGGCTGCGAGTCAACTGGCTGCCGTGTCAATTGGCTGCCGTGTCAACTGCCGCTTCTGTATCGTTCCAGTGACCATCCCTGGACAGGTTCCGTCCCTGCCTCCCAACGGCTTCCACCCGTCTCCAGGTGGTATGGCTTCTTCCGCGCACATGGGCTGCTCCGCGTGCCCTCCGCCCCCGCAGCAGCACCTCAATGGATACAACATCGGCGGGCGGGCCCCGCTGATGAATGGCACCAACACGGTCATCATTCGGGACCGAGATCGGGATCCAAGGGCATGTGGAGGGTCCGGTGTGGGTGACATAGCTACGGGCATGTTGATGGGGGCTACCCTGAGCAACTGGGGGCGAGGATGGGGCGGAGGATGGGGTTGGGGGTATGGGCCGGGATGGGGCGCCTGGGGCGGCATGGGGGCACCCGGAGGAGTTGGGATTTCCAACACGGATGTCAACATCTTCAACCACTACGATGTCGACAACACCATCCACAATGATGTGGACCTACTGCCAAACAATACTGCCAGCTTCGGGGACGTGCCCTCCTCAATGGACGCGGACGTTATAGGCGGATATGACGAGGGCATCGACAGTGCATTTGACATGGACTTCGGCGGAGATTTCGGATTCTAAAATACACCTTTTTTATATTAATCTTTGCGTAGAAGATCCCGCGCATAGTTTAACTTATTGCGATTCTTCTCTCCCCGATATGGCCAACCATCGAAGCATTTGACGGTACATGCTCTTTATCACTCTGATGATGCAAACTTGGCTCTCGTTACAAGGAGGTTTAGTTCGCTGTACAGAATACATTCGCTATTCTCTCTCTGACAGGGGTTATCCCTGGCTCTTTATCTCCTATTGTTGAAAGTGTACTGAGTAATTATGTACGTATTGGCAAATTTGATGCGTTTGTCAGTATTTACTGCGATTATATTTTTTGAGAAAATGTCAAATTGGCGTCTTATTTTTGTATATTGTTCTGTAAATAGCGAAAAATATCAAAAAACTACACAAAATTAGTTAGTTTTAATGTTATATCTTACTGTAGGACTACTGTGATAAAAATTGTACTTCTAACTTCTACAAGTAGTTAAATTCGTGAGCTCAACAGAAAAAGAATACCTTGCACAGTTATCATTGAAACATTTCACTCTGCTCAATGTGGAACGTATAATAACTATTTTTGTGCCAATTATTGCAGTTCTCTAACTATTATTTCAGTTGTAACTTACTCGTGTGTACTTAAAAATTAGTATATCTTTCTTCATTCAAGTTAACCGTCGAATGTTCGATAGTTGGAAAAAGTACCGTGCGTCTAGAGTGACGCATCAGACTAAAAATTACATGTACCGTGACCGTACTGTAGCTGATGAGTGCTTTCTTCGAGGCAAAATTTTCCCTGCGTGGATGTGTTGATACGAATAGTTCTAAAATGAACTATTTAAAAAATATATAACGCAAATATTTCCCGGAAAAATGAACAAATGACCATGGTCCGAAGTTTCTGAAACAAGCCTGTTATTGGCCCTGGAACTATCCGGAAGTGTGGAATCGGATGGTGTGCACGGTGCAACTCACGACGAAGAGACACCCAACATTCTTCTACCGCCCAGGTAAGTGCACCTAGTCATTTCGTTCTCTCTGCCAAGTCGCAAGTGTACAAAGTATGCAAAATGTCTAAAAAATTTGGGAATTTGGTGCAAAATGCTCGATATTCTGATTCAAGAAAGAGGAGTCATATTACACGTTTCTTACCCCCAACAATGTATAGTGCTGCCATCTACTACACTAAGCCCCGCCTCTGTACGTCACACAAATAGGGGCGGAGCTTTCGGCTTTTTCCGTTTTCCTGACCGTAGAAAAAGACTGGTTATTGTGGCAGGGCTGCGTCCTTGACCAGGGCCCAGGATAAATGGAATGGCTGTAGTTAGGCGATCAACAGGTCCATTTGGGCAAAAGAATGGGACGAATTGAGAAGCACTTTTCCGCTGAATCCGGTCAAATGGCCTTTTTGTTCTCCCAACACCTTCCCCTCGATTCCGAGTCCAATGGAATTGTCGAGTCTATTCCGACGACGACGTCCTTTTTTTTCTCCTTTATCCCCACCTCCTACGCCATGCCACATTGCTCATTTTCCCTAGACTAATCGAACTCTACCTCCTCCACACGATTCGGTCTATAGTCTCTCTTTTTCTGCTCAAAACTTGTATACTACTTTGAAAAATGAGACTACTTTACTATGGATAAGAAATCAAATGAACGTAATGAGATTACAGGGAGGAACTTTTTTTCCCCCCTTTCGATAATGGAGAAAATGTAATCCTAAATACATTATCGGCATGGCCTGATTAATGTTGAGAGAATAGTTTCCAATGGTATTACTCAAATTGTTACGTCTCGAGCAAACACCAATTTTACGTTGTGACATATCCAATAGTGTCATCAGGTCATATGTAGCTGAAAATTGTGCTTATCAGCCCTCTGGGAATCTGGAAGGAAGGTTAGGTCATGGGGTAGGTTGGTACAGCGTTCCCCTACCCCTGCCACATTCGGTCTCCCGTTACGAAAGTCCTTCCCATTATGTACGTTAAGACTATCGAACCACCGATACCACTGATTTTCCCGAGAGAGTCAGTGATTTAGACGCGCCTTTTGCTAACACCGTGTCCAATCCGCGCCAAAAGGTAGTGTACTGACTAGTAGCACTTACACAGTGCTTTCCGATGCCTCCACCCACCACCGCATTGTTGTATGTGATTGGTTGGGAAACTGCGGTATTGGCACTTGCACAAAAGTTCCATCGGATCGATGCTTTTCCTAGCTACATCAAGGTCTGGGGGTCCCCCCTAGATCCGCATTTGTTCGGCTCGACACTCACCGTCCCCCTGCTTTTATCCCCCATTATTTTCGACCCTAAATGAGATCCCATTAACACTGACAGAATTCAAGCGCCGAGACATTGCTCCGTGCTGCAATAATTCATCTTTCCCATATCCAACGAAGAACTGGGGTACCTATACCGGGCGCTGAAACTTTTCCAACTTCATTTAGAAAATGTGCTGCTCAAACTTGCTCATTATTTATGAAATATCAAGTTCAGCACTCAGTAAAGGTCTGATAATAATACAATAGGTGAAAACCCATATATGTTGGGGCGGTCTTCCTGATTGGTCGCGGTTGTGGTTGCTGGTTGTGGTTGCGGTTGTGGTGAAGTGAATTCAGTGGATTATCGGGATGATTTGACGCACTCCACGTGTAACAAGATGGCTCCTAAGAAAGGGCATTCTGGGATGAGTCCAGCTGGGGATGTAGGTCAGGCAAGCTGCAGAGTGACGCCTGGCGTCGGACAGGCGACAAGATGCCCGTCGTCGTCGGATATAATCAGCACAAGCATCCCAGGCTCCTGCTGCACGAGTGCCTGTTGGCGATGCTGCTTTGCTTGCCCGGACATCCCGTCCCGAAGGGGAATTAATGTGGTTCGCCTGCTGGCTATCCATTCACGTTAAGTGCACTCCTATACAGTACCCTAATGCTTCCGATCGGGTTAATAAGTTGCTACCGAGTAGTTGTCCTGAATTTCAAACCTGATGAACTGGAGTGCTTCACTATAGAACATTCCACGGATAACCTATCTTCAGGATGAACCTGTGCGACTTCCTGGTTTCATGATCCAACCAGCTGCACACATTACAACAGAGGATACTCTGATTTGGTCTCTAAAGGTTGGCAACTGCATGAAAACATGGTTATTTACTCTCCAAGTCTAGCCAAATGTGACAAGTGTCAGCTACAGAGTTGGCATAAAACTGTGTCCATTGCACGCTCCTATGACCAAGCGAACAATCCGGGTTGAGTTTTCCAGCTATTTTTGCCCCCTACGATGAGCATGTATGTCCATCAAGCTGCATTAACCCTTGTATGCCTAGGTGAGCCCCTTTCAAGAGCGGAAAACTCCCCGCCATTAATCCGATTAACCATTGTCATCTGCAGTACTCAGAGAGAATATAGTGGACATTAAATAGGCCAATTATTTCTTTTGGACATCAGGTTTTGAACCCGACTGTCTCGATCTATAAGCATCCGGTACACAAAGGTTTAGCTAATGAATTTCCCCCCCGACCACCAATCACACGGAACACAAGGAACGTTTTGGGAACAAGAATAGGCGCTGTGAAAATCGCAAAAGAGCAGAGTTTCCACATTAATCATTCGCCTACGTCCAACTCCTTTTAATTAGGCGATCCTTTTGCAAACTGAGGGGGGTTCCCCCACCCCATTACAAACTCTGCCTATGAATGTTCTGGGTCTACCCCCCAGCAATAGAGAACACGTGACAAATGGCAATTATCCCAGCGGATTCCCATTCAACCGCTCACAAGGACAGACGTCAACCGCCACACTCCTCTTGTTCTCACTACATCTCCATGCCTATTGAGCTTAGGGGGTATACACTACACAACTTTCCGAGACGCCCTAGAATGACTTGGAAAACTACTGAAAGGTCATACTGACAGAAAGCCCATTTATGAACCAGTATGGGACCAAAATCGACCAAAATGCAGTATGTGACCAAATGATCCAGTGTGACCAAATCATCCAGTGTGACCAAATCATCCAGTGCGACCAAATCATCCAGTGCGACCAAATCATCCAGTGTGACCAAATCATCCAGTGTGACCAAATTATCCAGTGTGACCAAATCAGTCTATTCCATAATTAAATCCTGATTAATCTCAATGGGTCTATCCCACTAAAGTGGAGTCGCCTGTTATGAAATATCCGCCTCCATTTTTACTCGCCAGCAGCCGTCTCTTTGACTGTGCAAAGTTGGACAGAAGAACGATTTGCTCTTCCTCCGCAACAAACTTCTTGCTCTGCGCCGCTGGGGAAGGAAAAGAACTGTGCAAAAAAATAGCGAAAGAGGAAAAAAAAAACACACACACACTTGAATTGATAGAAGCTTCGAGGAACAATTTGAACGCCTTTCTAGCTTGTCATCCAGAAGGCCTCGAAGCTAAACTCGCTTGGCTGCAGCTGCACAACCATTTTGGATCTCAATTCTATAATGTTTCGGATGACTGCTGGCAATAAGAGTGCGTGAAATTTTCTAGGGTTTCACAGAGAATGATATTGGGTTTCCTTCATGACCTGCAGGTAATTAACTTCTCCTAACTTTCCGTTGGCGCAATTGGCAGGCGGTTATCTTTTCTCCGCCGTCGTTATCTCCTTTTCATTGTTGACGTTCGTCGGCGCGTGAAACCCTCTAGAACTCCGGTTGTCTGAGGCAGTTCCCCAGCTTTAATCGCGGGAGTGAAAAGGTAGCTGCGTGTCAAGTGAAAACTAAGGCCTGTCAAACTCCTTTCTTGAGGTTGGCATCTGCTGACTGGTGGAAGTGTCTCGACATTTGTTGGGATTGGCTGCATTGAATGCCCTTGAACTTGGCTCCACCCACACAAAGTATGCGCCTGCGCATGTTTGTAAACAAAGCCAGTAGGTCACGTTCGATTTTCCGTTAGGGAATACAGTTTTCGTTCACGTTCTCGGTTGAAATCTGAACTTATTGTAATGGAGAGGCAAAGGGGAGCTGTGAAGAAACACAATGGCTGTAAAATGCTCTTAATAAAGGAGCTGAGGAAAGTATCTCTCGAGGGTTTATGACCACGTAATTGGAGGAAGGGTAATTCTCAGCGAATTTGAAAGTTATTAAAGGCAAGGGGACCCTTGATTGGCCGAAGGAGAGTAGGCATAACGAGACGAAAAGCTCGTAAATACAATATGTGCAACCGGTTGGGTTCTTTTTCCCCTCGAAAAAGTAATAAAGGTCCTGCAAAAAAAAAACTTGCTAATTTTCATCAGGCGCGTAATAATAAGGGACAAGGAAGATTACCAAGCGCTAATTTGAGTGAAAAACATAGGTGGCGTTCACTTTAAGAAGACACTCGGGAGAAGTTGGCTTCGACCCACCAACGCCAATCCCGTAGCTTTATGCACTACAGAATCATTCGATTACTGGCCGAAAGAATTTCATTTATCGATAATTACGTTCCCCACATTTGCCTAATAACCCTGTTTGTATCTGTACGGTACCGGAGTGGGCCTGAAGCTAACAGGGCGAATGCTTCTCTGATTATATTCATAGGCTCGTCAGGTTTCTGCTTAGGGGAACACTTTTTTCATATTATTTTTTTTGACATGGTCATTTCGGGAACATTTGCACAATTATGTGGATGAAACTGTACACATTATCCTATACCCGTATGACCATCTATGAACAGTAATTTTGCGATATTGAGCGTAAATATTGTGTGTAGGATGATTATGGCACTGATATTTTTGTTTGTAATGTTACAGCACGATTTTTTCTTGCTCAGTAAACATACTGTTGATGCACAAGAGTCCTTTAAATATAGTATGCTCCAAGAGAAGCAGTAGATTACAATTTGAAAAGGCCACAGATGACCTACTTATCAATTCTGCAAAATTATAGCTTAACCTCGGTTGCTAAATTGATTTATGGCTCAAAGTATTTTAACACCGCAATAAATTCAGCGGACAGGATCTATTTTTTTCCATTCCATTTCTATTTAGTACCAGTAGGTGCATTACTTTCCCATTTGATTAGTCCAGCAGTAAATATCAGAGGCTGTTCTATATAAGCATCCCTTCCAGAAAACATAACAGGGGCGGCTTATTTCAAATGGCGCCCACCAGCCATCCTCCCTACCCCCAAAACTCAGCAGGGGCCATCAATCAGTGTCCTCTCAAGCCCAAAAGTGCAGTTAGACTAGAGGCGTTGGGTTGGGCTTCTTCTCATGACTCACTTTACAAATGGCCTTGCGACAGACTAAAGATGCACCCGGATAACCACACTGTCCAACCCCATCACTTTTTGGTGGCTCATAATGTCGTGTTTCTGGTATGTCACTGTTATTGGAACAACTTGGAACATACCAGCCACTTGAGTCGCAAAAGGCTTTGTATATAAGGAAAAACTCTTAGGGGGGGGGGGGGNGGGGGTTGTCCCGGGGAAATTCAGCGCTCGACTTGATCGATCAATTCCTTTTGGCTCCCACGAGATGGATGCTGCATCTGATCTCGCTTGGGGAATCATTACTGCCTACTGAAAATAACGAACAAGGAACACTTGCAGTCAAAACCACCCCCACTCGCTTTACCACCAATGTAAGTCACTCTACCCATTCAGTCATAACGAGTTTTTTGAACTTGTGTCCTACGTCCGTCCTTCAAACAGCTCGATCATTGCACCACGCCACTTGCTGTGTGACGGATCTTTTCACATTGAGGCTGAATCACCCGTTTAGTCCGGGCGCCAACGCTCCAAAAGTTTACCCATTTGATACCCAGTTTTTACAGCCGTTAAATTGTTGGTCCTCAAACATGACGACCGTTATCCTGACTCACGAGAGCAATCCATACGTCTCACTCGTACGGCTGGTTGCGTCAATTCAGGATACAAATCAGCTCACAGTCAGTACATGATCAGTACCGGACGAAAAGGACACGTTAATAACGACTATAAATATCCTCAGCTGCAGTGGTCCTCCCAAAAATGGAACCTGAAATAGTCTCATAGCTATCAATATATCTGGGAGAGCCCATTCCAGCCACACCTTTTCCCATCCAGATAGTTCTCGCGAGGACTGGCCGCGGATTGCCATCGTTTCTACGCTTCCTTATCTCAGGTCACCACCCCTCGCACTTGCATTATTTTATGACTATCCGGGAAGGAGCTATAACGGAAGATGCGCCTTCAAGAATATGGCCCCTGCGTCCATTAGATAAATCTAGGATATAAATCCTAGCTTTTTCCATTTCTACAGGTCGGAAGGAGTCTCAACGTGCCTTTCGTGCCCAACTTGAGGCTGCTAAATTACGATTTTTTATAAGGAAAATCAATGGTTAAACCTAAGTGGGCGAGTTATTGCAAGTTTTTGTATTAGTTAGTAGTATTTTGAGCAGATGTGAAAAATCCGGTCATTTGTGTAGAAAACCTATTTTTACTGCCGGAAATACCAGCTAATCTGGTTAATTACAGCCGAAAGCACTTAACTTTTTTTTTTTAAATTCCTCCTTCCCTCGTTAAGTTGGAAGGTTTTGTATCGGGCAAGGATGTTCCATCCTTGGTAGGCCTTTGAGGCTTGTTATCTTTCCACTACGTTAGGGAAATGACTGAGCTCTAGCCCTACTTTTCGGGCAAGCCGCCACTTCACGCCAGCTATCGGCTTCAAGGAAACGGGAAATGGTGGTAGAAAGCCAAGTCATGCTTGGATTGGCTCACACTTGCCGGACCACTAAATTGTACGCGATAATTGTGTCACGCCGTCCCGGTTTGGTCATGTGGACCACAGTACACGTGCGACGAACTTGCTATCTATAGCCGATGTGGAGGTACTATGGCTCAAAAAAGCGGGTTATCCTGGCTTGGATGCAACCCTTGCACAGCTTGTGCAATGGATTGCATCCAAGCCAGGATAACCAGCGACAATCCTTTTTTGGGTCATTGTACAAGATGATGGTAGAAGCGGTGCAACACAGTGGCACAAATCGGTTTGTTTGCCCCCCATTGAAAAAGACCACACGTCAGACAGTGAGGTTTCCCACTTTGGGTGGAAATCATGCCCTGACCATGAGTCCTGTCCCGGAGTACTAACTTCGGAACTCATAAAGAAACCCCAAAAGGAGGATTAAAGGGACTTTACGAGCGCCCACGAATTCCGCCCGGATTACTTTCTACGGGATCGCAGGTTCACCCTCCCCTTACAACCTCCCTCGGTTTCATATCGCTTCTGACCGGCCTTGGGAAAGGAAAAGCATACAGGGTGAGCCATAAAACCAGTCAAGCTAGGTTCACCCTATGTATAATTCAGCAATTAGCGCTTGAAGTTATGAGCATTTGCGGTATTGCTTTTGGGTATACCCGCTCACTAATTTCCATAGGTAGAGCCTAACTGTTGCGTGGCTTTATATCAGTATGGAAGGATATTCTGACTCACCCTGGACGTAGAAGCTTCCAATATGCAGCTAACCCCACGAAATTGTGCAAAATGCGGTGATTGATGGCTCCACGGGTCTAAAGGCGCCATGGTGACACATTTATGAGGTCGTTTGTCCACACGTTTTGTGTGCATTCAAGACGGGGCGGCATGTACGATGGCTTCTTTTAGGTCCTAAAATACGAGCAGAAAATTTCTGGCATCCAATAGTACAGCCGCACATATCCTGTGGTTGATTGTGAAAAAAATACCTCTACCGCTGTCCGCAATTTTCAAATGAATAAGGACCAAAAAGCGGGGGGGGGGGGGGGNATAAAACCCACAATCCTGCATGCGTTATTGGTGTTGACTAATACCCCCATTCCTAGAACCGGCTTCAAATCGCTCATTACATTCCAGGGGCTCCACACACGCACTCAAAAACCGACAGTTTATTTTATGTACGCAGCACGTTTCCCAGCTTAAAAAAATATTCTAGTCGGTCTAATAAAACTGCGAACCGAGTCTTGCGTTATGGATGACACCATCCTGTTGATAAACCCAGGGCACAGTGTATTTTAATGCTAACCTGTACTTCACTCGACTGTAAAACTAGTACTGGGTCCGCTGCTGGAGTTATTGTTAGCTCCTCTCCACATTCTGCATCTGCTCTGACAAAAATCCGGGGCTGGCTACCACATGTGTGTGCCGCATATGTGGATCCCTCTCATATATGCGACGCGTAGTCTATTATACAGGTGCATGTGCCTAATCCGATTCCGCTAGCCTAAATGTTAATTCGGAGGTACGGTACGCTCCGGAAAAAGCTACGTGGCCAGAATTATTTTTGAATGTAGGTCAGCATTAGCTGACCATTCTGCGTCATGTCCCGACATGTGACAGTGTGTGACGTGGGGGGTAGGGACTTGTGTGTTTATATTTTCGTTCTACAGTCATATAAACCAAAGAACAATATGACGTCACACCAGCAGTGTTTTTCTGAGCATGCGCAGTAGTATGCTTGCGGTGGATGCGGGATGAACGTGACGTCATGTCGTTCTTTGGTGTAACGGGCTGTAGATTAATTTTTCGGGGGCAGAAACTATCATCTAACTTGGCCTCTATTTCCAGGTTGCGTCTGTCCCCTGATGCATCGTCGGCGGTACGACTCCACTGCACGGGTGCTGCTAACACGTTTTGATACCTATTTCGAGCGAAACGTTTGATACCTCACACGTTTTATCAAGTTACGCCGCCAAAAAAGGAGCAGGGGACATCTATACACCAATCTTAGAACATTTGAGTGTGTGCTCTGGTGCGTGCCAGTGGAGTAACGGATACTAAACTTTACAAAAAAAATATTGTTGCAATACTTTTTACAGCAGGGATCTGTAACATAATGTACTTAAAAAGTCGAACTTGAGCAGTATTACCAAAAAAGAGAGAGGGAAACATGCAAAATGAGCAATGGTTACGGGTATGGACTTTACCCCTCAAGTTCCAAGGAGATGCGCATAACCTGGACTGTGTTTACACAATGTAATGTAATTGTTGTAATTTCTTATAGGCGAAATGCTACTGTGTTAGGCCAGCTGGCCCTCTTGTCAAAACAGGGTGGATATACAGTACTTAACAGAAAAAAAAGTCGACTCTAAGTAACTTTCAGATTTTATTTAGACGCCTAGTGCGGATATCCACACATTCTACTCGATGGTGTATTTATATGTACCGGTATGTAATGCATGCTGTAACAAGTCAACGCCATCAAGTGGTGTGTGGTGGTGTCCGGTTTAGGCGTCATAGCCCCAGCGGAGAATAAGGCTCGATTTACCGCCATTAATGCACTGAACAGTTAGTTCAGTATAGAGGCGGTTAGTAAAGTCGCAATATGTACGTCGTCTCTTCGTTTATGAAGAGATAGTTGTGCGCTTGTGGGCATAATATTGGTACAACAGCTCATCTTTGATAGAGTCGTACCAGGTGTAACTAGATGTAATGCAATGTGCAAGCAGACTTTCGAAGGTGTTCTGCTCACATGCTCCATTACTTGATGCAATGATGCAATTGCTTACGGATTGGTAAAAATTAGGTAGTCTCAATCCTGCATCGTATGCAAGTGAGAGTGACAGAATACGAGAGTGGTCTGGGTGAGAAATATGGATGACATTTTCTTCAATATGGCGCACCTGGGAAATACCGCAACAAAATATGTTGCGCAACACATAAAATTAAATGAAACCTTCTCTGGGGAGGAAAATTGTACCGGAGGAAACCGATCACACGTCACACTATAAATTTCATAGCATGTGGCATGAGTCACTTTGGATATTCTCAGAGCTTGTCACAAGTCGACCCTTGGTATTTCATATGCAAGGAGTATCAGTGATGCATGGTACAACCGTTAAGATGCATGTAAATTTTGGCCCAAAAGTCGTGAGCTGCATCAGATAATGGCACTCTATCTATACAAACTGGCTCATGTTTCATGCTGATCGAGAGGTATCGTTACAAAACGTGCCAAATTATCGTTAACACCGTTGTATAGTAAAAGAGGTCGGTTCCCTCCTGCACAACCGCTGAATACGTCTGACTATCGTCCAAGTACGGAAAGAGGTCTGTACCACACTTATCCGCCGGAAGCGACCCGCAATAGTATCTTGATTTAGCCAATGCACAGTCCGTAATGTAAATGCCGCGGTAGAACCAGCCCAGCGCCATTGTGTGTTTGATCATGGCAATCATTGTTGTAATGTACGATACCGGTATACTCTATGCACTGTCTTGCCCACATTGGGCCGCTTGGGTTCTGAGACGGGAAATTTCGAGACAACCCCCCCAATCATTGTGGCACAAATTTTATATGTGGACGTTAACAGCACTGAAACCATGTAATAAGCAATGTAGCTGGTTTTGCTGCTTTTACTGCCGCTGTAACGCAGCTTATGTCCTACAATGTCCAGTGTCCCCAAGTGCATCCAGCAAGTCGATTTGATCCAGTTAGGACCAAATCGACGTCGCTTCGAGACTCCGGTCAGTATAGGACAATTTACTTGGCTGACCATGTCATGCACAAAGGTACTTACATCGTAAGTTTATAGGGGCAAAACAACCGTCCGGATAAGTGCGGGAGGTGCAGTTTTCTGTAGACATTTTTTGGAGATAGTTTCTTGTGATTAGGGAAGACACTTTTTCGTAGAAGCATCTGGACAGAGTGCGTTGTTTTTTCAATAGTCAAATCGTTGAGAGAAGATCCACGTTGTTTTGTATCCTTGTACACCCATGTGTTCCCTTTGAGAAAGTATTTCACTCCCCCAGAGTGGACGGGGGTTGACATCGGTGGCTTTAGGAGTTGGACCAATGACAGGCAGGATTCACAAATAAAAATCAAAACGATCAGGGGCTTCCTGAGGACTCACCCCATCACTCAAGTGCACTTTCAACACACTTTTGCAAGCTTGAAAGCCCGTTTTTATTGGATGCAAACAGGTGAAGACGAAAGGGGGAGAGTAAAAATCAACGTCAATAAGGCTGGTGTCCGCAGGCAGCACGCTCTCAGACAAACAAGGTGGGACAATCCAAATTCAATCAAATTTTGAGCTCCCGACAATACTTGGACCGTTACAACCGTTACCTTGTCAGATAGTGACGCATTTCCTTCGGCTTAGCTCCAGCCAATCGCGTCACTACAACTTGCTGCTCCCTAGTGGTTCACACAGCCAATCTGGACCTATCAGTGAGGAGGTTTCAACCCGAAAGCCACCGATTTCAACTTCTTCTCTCCGGTGTAGTCACTATTTCCCCCCATGAAATATTGTGAGACACAATTTATATAGACAGCTTTAAAAGTGCATAGATTTCTGTTACTGTCAATCCCTTCTGCTGCGTTCACAAACCTACGTGTTTGGATAGAAGTTAAATTTTAGCTGTATACTAAAACAGCTTGTTGTTACTCCAGTTAATGTTGAAGGGTTGTTCGTTAATGGTGTTTAAACCACGTTGTTTTCCACCGACACCCCTCTCCAGTGTGTTTTAGTTGAGTCATCTCTGTATTACTCTCTCAAAATGTCGGCCCTTCTCGAGATCGGTATGAATGCAAAAATGCTGCAGAATTGACTGACCAAAGCTCAACAATATATTTTAAGGTCACGTGGGATGTCAAGTTTCCTCTGGAGCTATATAACTTCTCTTACTGCTCGAAACGTAATCCCCCGAATGATAAAAGTTGACAAGAGACGAACGGATACCACTAACTTTCGCTCTTTGCGTAGGATGAGAAGGATGATATCCTGCCAAAATGTTTTTTGGTTTCAACTTTACCTACAATTTAACAAAGTTCGACTACTTAAGCATGTACAGTACTTAGCCCTATTTATAATGTGACTTTGATTCTAATGAAAGTAGCTTGCTGCATTTTTCATATCGTCTTTAAAGGGTCACAATTCAGGAATTATTGATATGTCACATGTTTATGTCACACAAAAAATCAGCTATCATAAAACACAAGAATGTTATTCTTGATTAAAATTATTTGTGGCTCTTTAACAAATTAATGCTTGAGAAAATGCCTAGCTGTAAAATACAAAGCATTTCAATTTTTTGCTTACCGGTATAGCATCTAACCTGCCCTCGTTGTTTAACATAATATGTGCGGAAAATCTTTTAGCGAAGGATAATTTCACGGAACTTGTAGATAATAGGTGAAAGCGTTACGCAAGTACACTGAACCCCAGGAGGTCAAATGCTAGAAGTCCTTTTTGTTCCCTATGCAAAAAAAAAACAGCCAAGTCAATATTAGCTACATTTGCACATGCACAAGAGCGAAATAACGTATCCGGTCAGTTTCCCTGTAAAGAAGGAGGGGGTTTCCCAATTCCATCCTAAATAAGTTCACTTTTGAATAAAAAAATCGATGACTGGGTAAAAAGATGTGGCTGGCTTTTACTATAGAGCCGAGAGGGTAGGCGTTTCATATAGGCAGTGCAAGGCACACCCTGGTTTGATAGACGCTCAAGAACATGTCGTCACAATGGGCAAGTTTAAGTATGTGGACCAATAGTTGTCACTGACAAGAACATGGAGACATTTTTAAAAGTCCTGGCATGATTAGTTCGGCTCCTTCGTATAAACTATGTGTACATAACCCAGCACTAATAGGCCCTGATTGTACAGTACAGAGCTCTCAATATTTAAATGTGGCTCCTACTATTGTGCTGAGTACTGTGTGTGGGTGCGAATGTTACGCGTGAGTGTGTGAAAGGGGGTGTAACTGAAGAGAGAAATATTCTTCACAAAAAAATTTACAACCTGAAAGTGGTCACCTTGAAGAGAAGCGAGTACAACACTTTAACAGTTTTTTTTTGTTTAATTGTATAGCCATGCACTCTTTCCGAAACCCTGCTTTCTAATTAACTTCCTGAGGAGAACTTGTTGTGTATGTCATTCAACAGCAATACCGGTACGACATGTGTGGTGTGTGCGTGTGTGTGTGTACGTTACGCCCAATCGGCAAAAAGAGGTCTTTGTGAAAGTTAATCCCCTGATAGTCATTTGAAACAACTGAAGCATTCAAGGCTTTTCATACTGGATACCCCACTATTTTGTAATGACTAGCATTTGTAAGAGATATTTTTAAAGACCAGTTCAGCATGACTTTTTGCAAGGTGTAACAAGAAATGCCAAACTTTTTATTTCCAGAAGTGTGAAGTGACAAATTATTCTTCTCATGTTTGGTTTTCAAAAAAAATGAGAGAAAAATGCCTGAAACATGGCTTTGAATCATGATATCCTCGTGAATGTTGTACCCTGCCAAAATAAAAATTGAGAGGAAAATGGGAAGCATTTTGGCTTTTGACGAGTGACATTTGCCCAGCCAGGCAGGCCATCCTTCTGTGACTTTGCCTGGCATCCTATAACTGGCTCACTTTGCTAAGATGCTATAAACGTATAGGTAGTACTTAAGTATTATATGATCAGTAGTTGAACCAACCTTATTTAGCAAGCAGGTGGTCACTACACACCAGCAGTGTCCTCGATGTCCTGCTGACCCTGCGATGCCAGGACTCACCACACTCATCAGAAGACACCTTTGCTAACCGACTCAGGTGGAAGCTTATCACCAATCAGCAGCAGGCTCTTTGCAGGAGATATATTTAAAGACAGAGGATGCTAGCAATAAAGCTTGACCTTGGAAACTCCTGTAAAACTAGATCAAGTGAATGTCAGTTAACAGTGTGGGTATGTAAAAGATTTTATTTTTGCTACTGGCAATATTTACATTGTACACTACACCAGACAGTTGGTGGAGTCAAAAAAGACAGCACATACTAGCTATTTCTCCCTCCCCTGTGCTATTAAGAATTTTTAAGGGTCAAGTATGGTGACATGTGACAATTTCATTAAACTTCTGCTGAGTAAATTTTTAAATAAAATATGCCCACAAATGCAGAATCATTGATAAAATATAGCTGAACTACTGCTATTTATACTCACAGATTCTTTTCTTCCACATTACCAATTAAAACATTAACTTTTATGGTATAAAATGCCACTCCATCACATGACTTAAAAATTAAACACAAACGTGGTATCATAAATGCACAAAATGGCCTCAAGAATTTTGGCACACAAAAATCAGGACCTAGGAACAGTTCGTATATGTCCACTCTGCCTGATAATTTTAACACATAGTTATTTTTTCCAATACATGTGGCAATGGTCACATATATGCTTGAGAAGAAAAATAAATTATTCGAACTAATTGAAGTAATGGCAGATAAATGCTGGTCCCTCTTCTTGTTCTCACCTTTTCTTTTTGAAATAGCCGTTTCTTATAATCTCAGAGACTAGCTGTGTTTTTTCAGCACTGGTAATCATTCACCCTCTCCTCGCCCTGTAGGTATCAGCACCTGAGTTTCGATCATCGTCACTGCTACTGGCAGAGTAATCCAAATGAGGTCCGTGGGAAGGCAGCTGCCCTGCCAAGGTGCATGACTGGCAGCAAAACTTGGCATAATACTTGTTGGTGCAGTACTTGGCCTTCACTATCAACTGGCAGTTGGCAAAGAAGGGATTGTCCGTGCAGTTCGGATGCACATATACCCCTGCAAAAAAAATTATGTGCTTATTACTCCAATAACTATTACAGTATATTTTTTTCTGTTGATCCGATATTATAAAATACAAAAGATCGGCATTCCGTAGAACTAATTCCATCTGGTTGCATCTTCACATGAGAAAAATATAATTGAGCCATCAGAATAATCTGCTTCTTTGTATTTATGGCCCTTCTCTGTTTGTAAGATGTAACTAAATCATTCACAATAATGGCAATAACAAGTACTGACCGTTAATGTATACAGTGACAGTCTGGCTGTCAGCACTTCCATACTGGTTTGTGGCCTCACAGCGGTAGTTTCCACCATCGCTTGCATTGGCCTTGAGTATAAGCAGTGAGTGGTCTGAGGGGTGTATGCGGACACCATGTGTCTCTCTCACTTCCTGTCCATCCTTGAACCAGCGGACTGATGGTGGTGGATGACCTTCTACCTCACATGGGATACGCACATCACTCCAAGTGGGGAATGAGCTGCGTTCCAAAGGAATTGATGCATGCACTCCAGCTGTGCCATAATTGAAAAATATTAGTGTTACGTTCAGACACTAGGACCTGTATACAACACACTCCACAACACTTTTTCCAACCTGACTCTGCCCACCATTTATAGCGTGGCAGAGTCAAATCTGCTCCCTGACCAAGGTTGCCTCTAGGTCCAACTCAACCTGCTGCTGACCTTCACTCCACATTTTCGAAAATTGAAAATCGAAAATTCGAAAATTCCAATATGTAAACAGGTCTAGAAGTTACAATTACTGTACCTCTGGAATACTGTTGACTTCCCATTTACAGCATTTAATTTTATGGCTTAGAAATTCTAATTCGTGAATTTTTTATCCACAAATTCTAAGAGAGACTGTATTTAAAAGTGATCAGAAACCGCAATTAATGAATACTGTACCTGAATGTTCGCTATAAACCAGAATAAATAGGTCTAGGTTCAGGTCATCTAGTAGGCCTAAACAGCAATTTTCGAATGATGAAGAAGCATCAGAAAACAAAACTTTCAGCAAACTTTTACACAAATAGGTTAATAATCAATTTCCATACATGCACTGGTCAAGTTCACCAACGTTGATGTGCTGTTACAACGTGCAACAATTCCACATGCACACATACCGGTACACATGAGTTTCTGTGGTTAGTCATGCTCACCTACTGCAGGCTCTACAGGTTGGGGAGGAAGAGTTGGTGGAGCAGGAGGCAAAACAGGTCTCTTGGTCCTGGGCCTGACCACTCTAGGTGGCAGTGTGGGAGTTTGTTGAGGTCCTCTTGCTCTGTCCACTAAGAACACTGTAAACTCCTGCTCTTCAGGAGATACACCATATACAGGCCCAACTGCTTGCAAAGTGAGAGTCCAGGAGGCTGCTCTGCCAAGGCCATTGTATGCCTGGCAAGTGTACAGACCCAAATCACGCAGCCCAACCGAGCGAATAAGGAGGCTGAAGTCCCGCCGTTGCTCATAGCGCTCAGAACTTAGTGGCAGCATGCGTTGCCCTCTCCACCAGGTCACAGAAGGCCGGGGCCAGCCAATCACATAGCAACGGATGGAGGCCGGGGAGCCCAGAGAAGCCACCACAAACTGATGCTCACCAATTATTTCAGCCTGGCGTGGGCTTGGGTCTGACCATCACCCATGCAAGTTAGTCACAAGATTGGTTACAACATGCACAGTAAAATAAGAGTTGAGAAGATTACCAACACCAGTGTTACATAAATTACAAAGCAGTGGACTTCAGTAGGAGTGTTACTTATTACAAGAGTTGAGGTTTGGCATTGCTAATTTCCTCAGGCATAACTTGTTATGAATTTGTAGGATAACACAATATCAGTAAAGTAGCATCACGTGCACTCTAGGAATTTTTGCAGAATTGCTAAATGAACTACAGACTTAACTAGGAAGGTTTCAAAATTCATTCCTGAAAAACATTCTACCTTTGCTGAGATTAAAGCAGAGGATCTTGCCTAATTCTTTCCTACTCACACTCCTTTTAAAATAACCAATGTGATGTTAATGATGATGCTTACCTGCTACCAATGGTAAAATCATGACAAACTCACCAGTCACAATCAGGGTGGCCCTCTTGTATGCAGGCCTTCCCACTCCATTGTCAGCCACGCAGGTGTATTCTCCTGCATCCTGTCTAGCCACTCCTATGACCTGCAGTGACCCGTCATCAAGAAGTCTGAACCTCCCTTCCCCTCTTCCTACTTCCTCTCCATCCTCCCCTCTCCATGACACAGATGGTAGCGGTGCCCCATGGGCATCACAGTTCATTTCTGTAATGCTTCCCTCCTCTGCCCTCACTTCTTCATCAGGAGGTCCATCTATTGTTGGTTCTTCTCCTCTCTCATCTGGGTAGTGTGGAGTTTCCTGGCTTGGAGGTTCTGGCCTATGTGCTGAAGCAGAGTCATCTCGTCGGTCCACTACTGGGATGATGCAGGAGGATCCACATCCATTAAAGCAGCATTTGAGATCAGCAGGGCAATCGGAGTCAGATTGACACTCCTGCTCGCATGTGGTTCCAGCCCTTGGGTGACTCAAGCTAGGGCATGAACCTGGCTTGTTCACTGGAAATTATAGAAAATTTTTGTAATACTAACACTATCTCAGTGTTTGGGAACCTATGCATTTTCATGAAGTGCTTCAATACCTTTCCAAATTCTAAGATGTAACAGAATCTGTTCAGTTCTGCAAAAGCAAACTCACCTCTCCTACACACAGCTCTGACTTGAGTCCCGGTTCCGTCCTCAGCCTGGTAGAGGTCAACAGAACACCGTGACCCTTCTGGACATTCGTGATCTCTGCAGGGCTCCCTGCAGCGGCACTGCTCACAATCATTTTCATCTACCCACTTCTCAAGACCATGTGCACACTGGAGCAATGCACAGTAATGGCGAGCCTCTGCACATGATCCTCTCTGGGGCTGGATCTCATTCTCGTCCACTCTTGGAGATTCATCTGGTACTGCAAGGCAATGAAACATGTTACTAGATATTTGGAAATTTTGAAAAACTCTCTGCAAGCAGATTCAAGCACTATGTATTGCAGCTGCGAGGCACTGGAAGGCGCACACACTCAAGTGTGTGACTTACACGGCGGGCGTGGTTGATGCCTCGACTCCTGTAATGCAGCATGACAGAAATGGAGACATATGTCAAAGGTCTTGAACCGGTTAAAGTTTCCAGCACATCCACCATAGATGAAGGGAATACAAGTGCTGCGTTCTATGTCAAAGTACCATCGCTTGTGGCCATCCCTGCAGGGACCTGTATCTACAGGGAGCCTGCATATGGCTGCAGACATGCATTAAAAAGATACATGCATGTTAGTGTGTTAGACTGTTACATTTGCACAATACATTCCTTAGGTATAGTACAAAAAACTTCTATCCCTTCTCAAGGCTTCCTTCTAACATACCAGTACACCTACATGACATTTCCTGCGACCTCTACTTACTTATTCAATATGTTTATTTTTTAGTGCACAAAATATTATTTAACCTTGTCCTTTGTTATTTTACACAATCCATGCATACTAAACACTTCATTTCCTACAAAACCCATCAAATATTGGACGCACACTGCTAGCATGCAATGTCATCCAGTGTAAAGCATGTAATCCACCCCATTTCAGTGACAATAATAATATTTATTCCCCTTTTCGAAAGGTATATGAAGTTAACATAAGGCATGCTCAGAAGCGCACAGACGTTTCATCTATAAGACATTTTAATTAATAAGCATGCAATAGTATTAGCAATACAATCCTGAATATAGAATTGCATACGTCCCCTGTCCATGAAGATGGAAGGAGGAAAAGCTATGGATGGCTCAGTCCAGCTACTAGTTTAAAATGAAGCCTCAATCACAACAGGTGAATTTACTTTCATTGTTGCTTCCAGTGGGTTGCTCCCTTTAAAATGGTTGCTGGCATAAACAATCAATAATGTCTTCCCCTTTTCCCATGATAGTGAACATGTACATTCTCCAAGTTCTACAAGTTAGTATAGAATGCTAATTCATATGAAAAATTACCACATGTAATATTACCTGCATTGGACAGCTCTGTGTCATTTCCAGATGGCAGTATCTCAGTCTTCTGAAGGCAAATACTTTCACATTCTTGAATGGAGCTGAACCGATTACCATTTCCACCACATCCTCCATACTCAAACTCAACACATGTCCTTGCCACAGGGTCATAGAAGAACTTGACATGAGTTTCTCCACATGGCCCATGGTCATCTGGCATGTTGCACACATCCTGTCCTTTGAATTCACCACATTGCCTCTCACA
The DNA here is from genome assembly GCA_000934665.2 of Catajapyx aquilonaris. Classification (NCBI taxonomy): domain Eukaryota; kingdom Metazoa; phylum Arthropoda; class Diplura; order Dicellurata; family Japygidae; genus Catajapyx; species Catajapyx aquilonaris. The sequence continues at coordinate 24,887 of JYFJ02005102.1, forward strand.
TTGCTCCACACTTTCATAACGATTTGCATTTCCACCACAGCCACCATACGTAAAGGCACGACATTGCCTGTACTGAACATCAAAGAAGAATGCAGGCCGGCCTTCCCTGCATGGACCCACGTCATATGGAAGTGCACAGATGTCATCTACATATGGTGCAGCTGGTGTTGATATGACTGGTTCGACATACCGTCGGCAGCGCCCTTCACACGCTTCACGGGTATCAAACCTTAGGAAAGAATGCAGTGTTACACCAGGAGTCTTTCAAGTTTAATACTTGAAAAAAAATATGCGCAACATAAAAAAATGCTTCTGCAGTGATTAACTGATTAATTTCAAACCTACCTGTTACGATTGCCTAGACAACCACCATAGTCGAATGGGTGGCAGGCATCAGTGCCTGCATCATAAAACCACTGTTGGAATGATCCACTGCAGGGTCCAACCACCCGAGGCAATATACACACATCTTGGGATCCCTCACATCGTGACTCACACTCAAGTTGTGTCTCAAACCGATTTTGGTTGCCTTCACAGCCTGAGTAGTAAAACTGTTTGCACACACCATCTCGACTGTCATACGACCAGAGCACACGTGAATTGGTGCAAGACCCCTCCTGGGCAGGAAGGAAGCAATACTCTGAAAAACAAATAGCACATGAACAGCAACAAAATAGCCTACTGTATTGCAAAACATTCAGGTAACATTATTTTCAAAACATGACCATAATGAGACACTATTAATTAAATAAGAAAAGGTTACAATGATGCACAGCAGTACTCTCCAAAAGTAATTTTATAGCATCTTTCTTTCAGTTATAATTGATTAAATAATGAGAGCCTTAAACATCAGTATAGTAATATGCTTTCCAAAGTTTGACTGAACCTAAAAGATTCTTACCTAGTCGGAAATCCTGATCAGGAGGAGCAACGGTAGTGTGGAGAGCAGAGCATGTTGCTTGGCACTCTTGCAGTGAGATGAAATTGTTTGTGTTTCCACCACATCCACCATATACAAATGATTTGCATTGCCCTTCATATGCATCGAAGTACCAACGTTCCGTATACTGGTCACATTCCCCAATTACTGGTGCTTGATGACATGTCTTGTCTGCCAAAAATAAATCCAATGCATCATCATTATTATATAAAACACCTTCACAGGTGTACATCTGAATTAATTATTACCATCTCAGAGAATACTTACCTAAGACAAATGCAGGTGGACACAACCGCTCACAGGCGTCAACAGCTTCAAAGTTGTTTGAATTTCCCTCGCATCCACCATAATAGAATGGCATACACCGCCGCTCTGATCCATCAAAGTACCACCGAGGAAGAGTCTCGTGGCATGGGCCCTCCATGCGTGGCAACAGACATATCTCTATACAGACATGACAAACTGTGAGTCATATGCTTAACATACACCTGTCCTACATGCAACTATTATTAACAATACACAAAGGGTTACTGTAAAATGGATCCATGGTGTGAGGTGTATGGTTTTAATGTCGTCACATACATGAGCTGACAGACCTAGAAGACAGACTTGTGTATTGTGGATTAATAGTTCTCTACATGTGTTAAGTATAGAAAAACTACGTGCAACCGTCACCACGCTTGCAAGTCCAGGATGCAGCGGATGTGCAAGCTACAGCATTCATCATCACAGTTAGTGCACTTGTTAGCCACACCCAACAAAAACACACTTATTGGCAGGCAATGTCAGTATACAACTGCAATTGATATAATACCTTTGTAGGTGGGCTTTTTGTCAGGGCACTTCTCCTGACACTGTTCCTTGTTAAGGAACTGGTTGAGGTTACCCTCACACCCCCCATACACAAACTGCCTGCAGGTGCCATGTGACTGGTCAAAGTACCAGCGTGCAAATGAAGCACGGCATGGACCAGAGGACTTTGGCAATGCACATATGTCTAGACCTGGAACTTCCAGACCTGGAAAAAGCACACAGTATTGTATGTATCTAGCATTTCTTTCCCTTGAGCTATAATTTTGCCAATGAAAGGTGATCAATATCTAGAAATGTGGAAATTGTAGAAGGCCTCACTGGACACCAAGAATTGTTGCATTACCTTTCATGATCTTTTCGCAAACTTTGCCAACTGCCAGGCTAATTTTCAAATGTCGCTAGCCTTATATTATTCCTATAAAAGTGCTGATGTCTGACATTCCTTTATCCTGCTAAGTACATCAGTCTTTAAAAATTCATCTAATCAACAGGCTAATAATG